>DWNJ01000512.1:0-15112 GCA_018250275.1 Udranomia eurus | reverse complement strand
CTAACTAATTTATATTTATAACTTAGTATTATATAAATTAGTTCTAAATATTATAACTAATTTACAAAAACTAAGTTATAAATATAAATTAGTTAGCTTATTTTATATTTTTAGACCATTTTGTCAATAGTTAATATGTTTATTTAAACACACCGTTATTTTCTATTGAGACTGCAACCACCCTTGATTTCACTCGAAAGGAAACTAAGCGTAATAAATTATATTCTAATAATACATATTATATAATTCTAGTAAATCGTGGCAATTATCAGAAGGTTAGGTTATATTAAAAATATATATTTTAACACAAAAATCGGTAAACCGTCCGAACTGTAGTAGATTTAACGAAACAGAACGACATTCGACAAACGAACGTATTATACGTGCAATAATTATAGGCATCGGTACCGCTACCGCATACCTAGCAGTCCAGCAAAGTCGCCCGAGTTGTAATGGTGCGTACGTTTCATATATGCTCACTGATAATATAGGTTGCTGATAACGGCGATCCGCGACAAGCACCCGTCCATCCCGATCCACGTGCACACGCACGACACGTCGGGCGCGGGCGTGGCCGCCATGCTGGCGTGCGCGGAGGCGGGCGCGGACGTGGTGGACGTGGCCGTCGACTCCATGTCCGGCCTCACCAGCCAGCCCAGCATGGGCGCGCTCGTCGCCTCGCTGCAGGGCACGCGCCTGGACACCGGTCAGTTGCTGTGTACCGCCACGGCTCGTGCCACGCGCTCGGATACGAAATGGTCGCTTGCGGGCGTGGGCTCGATCTTGGCGCTGCGTTGCCTGGTGCGCTCGGATGCCATATAGTTGGCCGTGGGTTTCTTCACGATGTTTGCCGATAGCGCGCTTGGGTACTGGTCAGTTGAGTGCCGACGTGTGGATGTGTGCCAATGTTGGCTGTCGGCGCGTTTGGATACCGGTTACTTGTATGCTAATGGTTAATTGGTTGTGTATGGCCAATGTCTGTTAATGAGTAACGCACTTGGATACCGATTAGTTGCTTCTGGATATATGTGTGTATGTGTGACCAATGTTGGCTGATAGCACATGGTTAGATATAGTTTAGTTATGTACGACCAATGTTGCCTAATAAGTCTGCGCGTAGATAAATGAATGCCGAATAGTCGATCATGGGCGCGTGCACGAAGGCCGAAGTTGATATAGTAGATGTAGCTGTGGACTCCATGCCCGGGCTCCATTCTTGAAAAGGAGCCAGTTAAAATTAGTTTAGCATGAATTACTATGTTTGGATGAGTTAATAAAGGTTTAACTTAATGATTGGATTATATTTTATTTATTCATGCATACTTTATATGTGTACATTGTGGCATTGAACGCAATTCAAAAGCACAAGATCTAAAGATTGTAAACAATTCCTCCAGGTATCACCCTCCAAAAGGTATCGGAGTACTCGGCGTACTGGGAGCAAGCGCGCACACTGTACGGTCCGTTCGAGGCCACCGCTACGATGAAGTCTGGCAACGCTGACGTGTACCTGAACGAGATCCCCGGCGGCCAGTACACCAACCTGCAATTCCAGGCCTTCTCTCTGGGCCTCGGTAGCCAGTTCGAAGAAGTGAAGAAGGCTTACAGGTAATATATGAGAAGAGTACTAACTTTTTTAAGCGAAGACGTGTATAGTGGAACGGGAAAAACTGCATGCTAATGTCATATACTTAATGGTGTTGTGTCTATATAAATAATGTTAAATTTTGTTTTATTGTCAGATTAGTGTGCACCATAACTAGACCACATACACACTATCTCTATTTATTTGATATTTTTTTAGAGACATACTTAACCGATGCGTTCCAACTTAGTCTTCAGCAGCGGTAGCAACCCATTTTTAGTCGACCTAAGAAAGAACTTCCATCTTATCTTGGATTGATTACAGATGGACTGCATGGTCGTTTGTTACCTACCAGCCATAAAAAAAAAATCCTATTTAACCTTATTTCAGGGAAGCGAACTTCCTGCTAGGCGATATTATCAAGGTGACTCCATCTTCCAAGGTGGTAGGCGATCTAGCCCAGTTCATGGTGCAGAACAAGCTGACGGCGGACGAGATCCGCGCTCGGGCCGAGGAGCTGTCCTTCCCCAAGTCCGTCGTGGAGTTCCTGCAGGGTGCCATCGGGATACCGCATGGCGGGTTCCCCGAACCGCTCAGGTGAGACTTGTGCACCGGTTGCAGGGATCTCACATCGTGAGCTCGTCACAGACTAGCTTACTTTGTTGAAGCATAGATATTATATAAATAGTAGATGGATCCTAGCATATATTTTTTTTATTTGGCATCGTATTATTAAAATAATCTATTAACTAACACTCAAGTTGGACACTGAATTAAATAAACGAATTACTATTATTTTTTTTATTTGCGAAACAAACAATTAAACGGTAAAAAAATAATTATTCTTAAATATAAATCATATATCAGTAAAGTTTTCACCAATTACAATTAGAAATAATTACGCAATTCGATTCATATGTCTTGAAGAAATCGGGAAAGATATGATCAACGTTCTCGTACATATGAATTTTTATGTCTACAAGACACTTTGTCAGAGTAGACGCAATGTTACACAATTATAAAGTTTATAAACATTTAATTGATGATGTGTTTCCAGGTCTCAAGTTCTCAAGGACATGCCCAGAATAGAGGACCGACCAGGCAAGGAACTAGCGCCCCTCGACTTCGACAAACTCAAGGCTGATATCAAGGAAACCTACCCTGATGTAAATGATTTTTACATATTTTATTGATATAGATCTTGTAAATTGTTATTGCATCTTAATGTTTGAGTCGATCTTATGTATCGAGAGATCGCGCGTGAGCTTGCCCATTGTAATATTAATGTGAACACGAAATAAAATAATAATAAAATAAAAAATTAATTTTTGTATCAATCTATAAAAAAATGGCAGTGGTTTTTAATAAACTGTTTGTACGCAGGTGAGCGAACAAGACGTGATGTCGGCGGCGATGTACCCGCAAGTGGCGAACGACTTCTTCCGCATCAGGGACAAGTACGGACCAGTCAAGCATCTGGACACTAAGACCTTCCTTGTCGGACCCACCGTGAGTATAATCATTGGTGATATTATTAAATTATGGTTAACTAATGATTATATTCATCCGAACTTCCATACTACGTATCATAATATTAAGGACTAAATAAATAAACAGTTTACAAAAAAACGTCATAATGTAAATGATTAAATTATTGAGTTGTTCCTAATTTTTAGTCAGTAGAGAAATTATTTAATAAAATAAATTGTTTACCTCTCTGAGCAGCTGAGGGAGAGATTTTTACCTGTTAATCAGATCGGAACTGCTGTTAACTGTACTCGTTTCCGCAATAAATAAAGATATGATTTGCGTGTGTCGTGTGTCAGGTGGGCGACACGATCGAGGTGCGGCTGGAGCGCGGCAAGACGCTGGACATCCGCACGCTCGCCGCCTCCGAGGAGATGACGGCGGCGGGCGAGCGCGAGGTCTTCTTCGAGCTCAACGGCCAGCTGCGCTCCGTCTTCATCCGCGACGAGAACGCCAGCAAGGTGCGCCCTCTGCTGCGGAACAGTCGCCATTAGCCCCACGCACCGCTAACACCGCTTCGTACCTAACATTCCATGTGAACGCTGCCCATCGGTCGGCATTAGCCCCAAGCACCGCTAACAGCGCTTCGTACCTACGATACCGTGTGAACAGCCACTTCTACATCTACACATATTTCTGCCGTATAACAGCAGTGTTCTTGCTGCTGTCTTCTGGTTTTGAAGGGTGTAGACATACTTAACCGAGGCGTTCCAACTTAATCCTCAGGAGTAGCATATGTAGTTGACCTAAGAAGGAACTTCGGTTCTATTTTAGATTTATTATATATGCCCATGGAAAAGCAATGATCACTCACCGTCAGGTGGGCTGCATGCTCGCTTCTTACGCTCAGATTTGTATAAAAAATGCTCAATAAATAAGATATCGGATTTACGATCGAGAAATTGTGAATTTGATCCTCACTCCCCGTTGCACTAATAACGAGAACCCACTTGTGTTAGACACAAGCCCAACTTCTTTGTTATAAATCAACTCAGTTCAGTTTAAAACAATTAAATAGTATATAAATATAATTATTCGCAAATTGTGTTTTCAGGAAATGAAAATCCACCCGAAAGCAGTAAAGGGTGACAAAAACCAAGTAGGCGCGCCGATGCCCGGAACAGTTCTGAGTATGTCATTTGATTATAAGCTATTAAATATTCGTACACCTAAATGGCTCAATGGTCACCATGCCGAACTGCCGTTCGAAGAATGAGTACGGTTCCCAGCGAGAATTCGAATTATCAGTTTAAATTTCTGTTCTCGGTCTGCTACCAATGCTGCAATGGTATAAAAAAAAGTTTACATTTCAATTAGTATTGACTAGGGACGGTCCAACCTTAAACAATATTATGTTTTAAGCGCGGATTTTGCTTATTAAAACATGGCATTAATCCTCAGACCGAGAATTTCAGACCTTTTCCAGGTTTTAGTTCCCATATTTCATAATTTGTTCATTTTAATATATTTTTCTTTTCTAGACATATAAGTTATAATAATTTCTTTATTCTAATAATTCGTGTAATTCGTTTTTATATTACGTAAAACAACTCCACAGCCATCAAAGTGAAGGAAGGAGACAAGGTGGAGAAGGGTCAACCGATCGCTGTCCTCTCCGCTATGAAGATGGAAATGATAGTCCAGGCGCCCCGAGCAGGCACCATACAGTCTGTAGCCATCACTAACGGACAGAAACTGGAGGGAGACGACCTTATCTGCACTATCGAATAGATGCTACACGAACTAGTTAAGTACTTGAGGATATTTGGAGGTAACATAATAGACTACTATGTAAGAGACCAGTCGGGTTACTAAGCATACTACGAGCTGTATCTCGTCTATACAAGATATTTTGCGTGTTAATAAATTGCCCCTAGATTCGGGCTATATGAACATGTTTTTAAGTGTGAACCTAAACACATTGAACTCAATCTAAAACATCTTCTGTCTAAACGAAACTTTTCCTAACTAAACTATCAAAGAAATAATAGCTTCATACCGACCACAGGGTTCTTTTGGGTATACGGGAAGACTCCGTGCGACTGCGATAGCTGGGTTTGTCTCGTAGTCTATCTTGTTACCTCGCTACATTTATAACAACTAATCTACTTGCGTCCTAGTTTAGTGAACACTTAGTGTTTAATAAAGATTTTAGAAAGATTTGTTTAACTGCGAAGCATCTAAAGGGTTGTATAAAGACAATTAATCATAAAGAGATTTAAAAGTAATACTTGTTCTATTGATGTCTAAAAGACATTTTTTTTTACTGTCGTCAAAAAAAACACTTTTATACTGCTTTACCACACATGGAAAACAGGCGAGGAAACCAAAAAGTTTTTATAACAGATTTCAGTAATTATTGACTCAAATTGAATGTATTTCATTCATTTTAGATTTCATACGTTTATCAATCCTTCATCTGTTCGCGGTCAAACAAATTTGTTAAGTTAAGAATCTGCAAAGTTCAAATCACAATTTTATACCTGAAAATATGGATTAGAATTTTATAATCACACACAGACTGCAAATTATTTGTTGTAGTATAAGAGACATTGGTCAGATAACACAACTTTTTATACATGTTGACTGGATTTTTTTCTTTCTATTTATAATCTGTATTTTAAAGCACCTCTATGCTTATGCTTTTTTTTATTTCCTGTCCTAGTTATTTAAGTATGCTTAATTTTATGCTTATGTGTTATGCGCTTAGGAGATTAAATGGAGTTTCAAATCATGCCATATTTCATCACAAGTTTGAATGAGTCAAACTCGTTGTAAAGATGTACTCGTATATATATTTTTTGGAAAGATGAGGGTAAATTGAATTGTTAGATGAAAGAGAATATTTTGATATTATTGCAACAAATTACTGTGATACCTCGAAATCGCAATTATGTCAATTCTTTACAGTAACATCTTTTATAGCCGAGACCAACGCGTATTTATTGAAAATATTTCATATTTCTTTATAAACGGCATTATCTTATTGAAAGACAGGAATCAGTGCCCAGTAGTACAAAAAAATGTTGGTAATAATTATATGTTTTTATCTATTTATAATAAATATATAAAGCCACGAGGTTACTGAGTCTCTTAAAATTCTTCAGTAATCTTAAATAGATCTTGGGATCAGTTAGACATACTTTCTTAGCCGCATAAGCTTTGTGAAAAGAAGACTTGATTTTACTACTGGGCTAGTTTTCCCAGACTATAAATTACGGGGATTTCTTCCCAGTCTCCTTTGGGGTCGTCCATATATTACGTCACGCGTTAAGGGGGAGGGAGGGGGTCGACAAAGTGTGACAAGTGGAAAGGGTTCTAAGTATCGTGACGTCACATTCCAAAATATATTTGGTACTTAGAAAATAGCAAAAAAATACGCTTTAACTACACGAACTAAAAAGAAAAAATAAATAGTTGTAAAATTATGTGACGTCACACTGAAAATTGTGACGTAATTATGCTGGCCACCTTTATAAAGGTCCAAGGACTGTGAACAAATGAAAAGAGATTCCACAGTAAAGATAGCCTGTTATGTCTGCGCAAAGTTAGTTTCTATTGTTACATAATCAATGAATTTAAGGAACTGATTTTGTAGTTCACTCCAACCAAGTTATTAAAGATAGTCGTATTAATAATAAAATTATCTGATGAAATAACGTCATTTCAACGTCCAATATCACAAACTCGTAGACCAGACGTGAACGAGATAAAAAAGGCAGTATATTATATCTGTATTTCTGTGAGAAAAAATATTTTTTCAAGTTTAATCATTTGTTTTAAGTTATCGTCAAACGATTCTTGTATGCTGGTGCTTGTTGTTATGATTCTTTATTGTTATTTTTTTCCAATGTTTGTATTTTTAATTACTTATTAAATTATCTTATTTAGATATTCTGTTTCATTATACACTACCTAAGAGTACAAAAATTCTGGATCTCAATCACACCTCTGATCGCTTCGAATCCTAAACGAAGTCTGTGGCATAATTTAATAATTATTATTCATAGAACTGCTGAAAATCATTCAGGTAATAAGTTAACACGACATTGACTTTCAGGCGGTAAGAAGTTCACTTGGTCATCTAGTCAGAAATTAAATTTAAACCAACACTAATCATGAGTATAGTTCTAGATCCATGAAGTGTTCAATTGTAATTATATTAACCAACTTTACCCAAAATTAAATGAAGAGTATTTTTATAAATATACGATTAGAAATTGTTAAGTTAACTAATTTTCTCTTATTTAATTTCTTTTTTTAGTCTTTTATCATCTCTCATTTTCAAACGATTTAATGTACATGTTATTCAGTGATATTATAATTATCTCAATTGTACCGGATGAATTATTGTAAATTAACACTTTACATTCCGTAACAGCATTTAAATCTTAAGAAATGTACATAGTTTACACTTTGAGTTGACACTTAAACATTTGTCTTTATTTAAATATTAGAACCCAAAAAAATGTGTTATTAGAATTTTTGTGTTTGTCTCGTATCTATTTGTCTGTGCGTTTGTGCACCCTAATCTAACAAACGGCTGATCCGATTTGAATATGGTTTTCACTGATGTATTGTTGTAAGCTTCACTTAACATTTAGTGTTTGTCACATAAAAATCGGTTCATAAATAAAAATGTAGGACGGGGACGGCGACGGGGACGCGGTACGAAGTAGTAGTAAATAAGTATGGTTCAAATTATGGCAAGATAATAATACCGGGTTCATGCGAGTCGATTTAAACTTGAACTTTAACAAAAGATTGAACGGAACGCTACAAACACAGTCGATACAAAAAAACATCACAATATTGTGAAAAGTATATTTCTCATCCAATATTACAAATTACGATTACAATAAAATTGTAACATCAATTCACGAATAGAATGTTCATTTATGTTTTAAATAATTATATATGAATTCTTATATTTATTACTATCACTAATTATACATAGGCAAGCCCAGACGAGCTACATTTGAAATCAACTAAAGTAATACGCATTAAATTGGTGCAATATACTAAATTGACCGAAATATATATCACAAATACAATTATTAATATAACTTGTGTTTTTTATAAATAATCACTTGTAAAAATATTGTAATTTTACGTCTTTTTATATCAATTAGTCCCTAATAATATGAAAATTTTAATACAAACTTTACGGGATATTTATTTTTCCAGTAAACATTTTAACTGCATAACTAGTCATAGCTCCCTATTACAATTTAATTGCTAACGAGCATATCAACAGTCCATCTGAAGGAACTACTAGAGGAACTACTGGGAAAAATGTTAAATATTGGCTCGTCTGGTACACTCCTAAGGAGTCGTCATATCTCAAGTATGTTATTTACACTTAAAACTAAGAGAAATGGGGCCACCGATTTTTGGGTTCAAAAGTTGACAGCAAAGTTTCCAAAATAACCTATATTTATCCCAAAATAAAAAGTTGACCAAAATTGGTAAAAAAGGGGCTTTGCCAATCACTTAATACAAAAGCTCGTGTTCAATACTCATAAATGCGAAGAATATAAAACGTTTTAATAATTGCCCGTGTCGCTCAAAGATCATTGATCGTTATTACAATTAAGTTTGTAAACTTTCATACATTATACATTACTATCATCCCATGTTAGGACTACAATCCAATCTCCGCGCAAAAATGAATAAATATTTAAACATGGAACATACATTGTGCAGCGTAACAGTCCACTTATCCTCATCTGAACTCGGGCTTTTAAGACCTAAGTTAGGACCTCTCATGAATGTTTATACATATACTTCGATCGTTCGAGCACTAAACATGTGAGACAAGTAAACTGTATAATGGCAATATTTAATTACTGGATATGTCACATACAATATATAGCAAAATCTTATGAGTACAATATGACTAATAAAATTCCAGTTTCTTCTGTCAATCTAATTCTTGTAGAGACAAACTGGACAATGGCAATATAAAAGGCTGGATATTTCATATACAACAGAATCTAATGGGCATGAATAAAAAAAAATCTGTCTGTTCTGACAAGTCGATTCTTATGCCTTTAAATACTGTGTTTTCGATATTATCCAGACTAAATATTCAAACATATAAATAATTCCAACCAATGGTTACACATATCTTAAAAATAATAATATGATAAGATCTTAATACTACAAACATAAATAATGGCATGGCAAATATTAAGCTGCATACATTTAACCAAGGAACAACTTACAAGTTACAGAGTGGATAGATTACATAAATATAATAAAATATATTAATAATATTCTGCTTCTATGTATTTGTGATATCAGCGACAACTATATTCTAAGCACAAGTACACAACAATCAGATATAAAAAAAACTTAGATACATTATTTATTCTTTGTTGTTTGTAAGTATTATCTAAATATATGAACGAGGTACAAAGAAAAAAACATCATTGTGGACTATAAAATTATATGTTAGTATGTATGTTTTATATGCAATGTTGTATGTTCATGTAATGTCTGGACTTGAGTTTAATACTTCTCATCCATAACTTGAATCAATCATTAATCAACTTAAGATCTGCTGTAATTGAATTTGAGGGGGGTGTGAGTAGGGCCAAGCCCATGTGTCACTGCGACCATAAGTGGATCTATTGTGACAGATCTGCTGTAGTGTTTATTTCGTATTAAACACGAATCATCTTTACATGAGTTATGTGAATATAAGGACTATTATGATGGAAGGAATCTATGATGAAATAATAGAATTCGGTCTAATTTCAATAGAAAACATTTTTATATAAACACAATCGCTTCTAAATTAACAACTAAAACTATAGAAGAATGTAAATAAGCTAAGTCTTATTTACATTTAATATAAAGATCGCAATAAAGTAAATAAACAGTATAGTATAAACACTTCGTTCATTATAATTACTATAGTGTAAGCGATTTCAAAAATCGTAAATGATTTTGTAGACAAAATAGTTTTATTTTAATTCCTTGATCACGAAAAACAGGAGGTATTCTTTTAAATCATCTGCATTATTAATCTTTACGACCGGCACACTTACAAAGTAGTAACTTACTTCTTACAAATTAGTAAATTAGAATCTAATTTAGTCACAGTACACTGAATTCCAAATAAAGATACATTTGTCATCAAATGCAATATAGCATAATATATATTTTTTCACAATTGCAATAATTTCTGGTTAAAGAGTATATGTGGACGTTACATATACACTTCACCCAGGACTTATTAAATAAATCTTATCTGATACTATGTTGAAGGTGGTAGAACCTTTTACAGTTCGACTCCAGAGACACCATCGCCACACCTAATTGTGCCTTTTGTTCTGGTTTGAACAGTTTAGCAAGACATACTTAACTAGGGTGTTCCAACTTAGTCCTCAGAGGTAGCAACGCATATGCCGACTACATATGTGTTGCTACTACCCATGAACCGACGAGGGAACATCGATCCAATCTTAAATTACAGATGTCCATGGGCGGCAGTGGGTCACTTACCATCAGGTGGACTGAGTGCTCGCTTGCTACGTCAGTTATAAAAAAACTGACTTAATAGCCATACTTAATAGTAAAATATATGACTACAGCCATTTTACACAATGAATATTCCTAAGATAAGTTAGTCCTTATGACTATGTTCTTAACAGTTAAGAAAATTAGTCATTTATTTCCTTTCCACAACTATAAAACAGGCCTACATCAAATCCCTGGATTTAGGGAGTTAAAGTACTCAAAGACTGATCGTCATTAACAAAGACATATAATCCAATAGGAAAAGTATATATATCTATGTGTGTCTCTAGGGTAAATTAGTCTCCTCTTCAATATAAAAATAAAATATACTTGTTTACAAACCTCGAAGTTATAATCAATTAATTCTATATGAATAGTCAGTTTTAATCAATGTTAACGCCCACATTGGACATTGCTACATTGGAGCAACTCATTGCGGAATACTCAACAACTGATTATATCATTAATATCAGACATTATTTTGCTGAAATCCCTGCTATTAAATTAGGTGATTTCTACTTTCCAACAATCCGCTATTATATTCGCGGATTGTTAGGAAGAACTAATAACCTAATTTAATCAACGACTGAATGTTAAAATTATATAATCTAAATCTAATCCAATTCACCTGGATTTAACAGGGACTTATCGATAAGCGAATAGGAGAAGTTATCATACGCCTCCGGGACCAGCGCGCTTGCTGCACCCGTTCTGCTAGTTTCCGGCAACTCCTGGCTATCTTCCAGGTCGTTGGGGGACGTCGCAGAGTTTCTGTCGCTTAGACTCAGGCTGGTGTCTGCGTCCTCGCCGTAGCACCTCCGCTTATGATCGGAAGGGAAATTGTGGTACGAGTGCTCAACACGAATCGCTTGCATTGTATTGCTGGGAAGAAATATTAAAACAATTTTACTAACAATTAATTAATTGAACCACTCCTTTACTAACATACATGAAAAAGTTAGTAGCATTATTTATACATATAAATAAAAATCATACCGGGTCTTCCGCAGTATCGGGCGCCCCATTTCCACTTGCATTTCCAAAGAATAAAGCTTGGCCAGTGACTCCAATTTCTCCTTCTCATCGGGATCCTGCAAACTCGGAAGTTTCAGTTCAGTCTGACAGGAATCCTGCAGGAATTTCGACAGCTGCTCGTTGGCAGAGCTCAGAATCAAGAAGCCAGGTCTCTCGTCGCGTATACGCCTACACCCAGCCCTGATCTCCCTTACTTCAGTCACTCCAACATTCCCCATAGAATGCTCACTATAATAATGATCGCTTTGCGGCGACTTCTCACTCAAATTCAAATCACTTGACGACGTCTTCTGTAAACTGAAATTCGTGCGCGGTGTCTGATTAACTTGATCCTCGTTCTTCGATTTCTCCTGAAACGCCTGAAAGGACTGAAAAAAATTCTCGTCAGCGTTCAATCCGGAGACCCCTGCGTTCTTGATGTCGCTGAAACTAGAAAACGAAGAGTGCGGCAATATGTCCTTGTGATCCTTCAACAGGACTTCGTCATCAACGTCCACAATGGTCTTGGAATCGGACATCATTGCGTCATCGTCATTCCCAGAATCAACTTTAGCTCGTTTCTTCTTGAATCTGTTTTTGCAATTCGGCCAGCCACTTTTCGCAACCAATTTTTCTTTTTTCAACCGTTTTGGTGGAGGCATATTGCTGATTGATTTTGTGCAATTATTGTTCACCGACTTTGAGGACTTGAATGTCAGGCTTTTATTAAACACCTTTAACTCCTCGATGCCTGGCCAGTCTGTTAGTTCGTCATCCCCTTCCCTATCACTGTCATTTGTTACAACTCCATCGGAGTCACTGCTGCTTAAGGAACTACTCTCGTTCCCCGTGCAATCCATGCCGCTGGTGGATTCTTCGAACTGAAGATGATTTCGTAACGAATTCGGTGGATGTGTCTTGTTCAATATTTTGATTTTCCTGTGATATTTGACGTCGTGACTGGTCTTCCCTGAACTGGTCGTGGGATTAAATGAAGGCGGTAAGTCTGTCGCTATCCTATATCCTGTCATTTTCGAAAGGGTTGGAGTGCCATCTTTTGACGGATTTTTGTAAACAAAGTTGAAACTTGAACTTCCTGGGAGAGAGAGTGAATTTGTAAACGTAGATGGTTTGTCTCTCTCTGGATTATGTGACTTGAATATAATCTTACCAGGCTGCAGCACGGAATCTTTCCTCTTCTTGTCTGTATCATACTTTTTGGATTTGAATTCGTTTTTGAAATATGCCGATTTTGAGGAACAACCGCCACTAAACGATCTTTCTCTCATCTCACAACCCTCGCCCTTATCCCTATGTGACCATTTTCGCTTTCCACAAAAAGCATTCCTGAAAAAAAATTGTAAACTCGCATTGTATTTTTTGGTAATTCTATTTTTTTAAACAATAGTCGAATGCAAGTATTCTTTAAACTATTTTACTACTACTAGTCGAAGTTAGTCCGTTTTTGTATGTATATCTGATCTAATAAGTAAATTAATATACCTCTCTTGCTTGTGCTTTCCGACGTGTATAATGGGCAATAGACCCGGAGCTTGCAAGACAACATTCGCTGATCTTACACTAGGCTGATAGGGCAAAAAAAAACTTATTATAAAATGTAATTTTATACACAATGACTTCCTAATAACTGGTATAAGTGTACAATGTTTTGTGTGGGGTAGAAAATTACATGGTTCGACTCCAAAGGCACCAATATAACAACTATTTCTGTCTTATAACAGCAGGCACATTCCACATGAAGCGGACAATGAAAAACTGAAATCTATATATATATAGATATATGTATCTATGAAGATATATGTATCATTAATATGATTAATTATATACATATAATTAATCTATATAATACATGGAAGATATCTAAGAGAAAGATATTTTAGAGGTCTTTATTTAACGAATAGAACCAAAAAAATTTTTTTTGTCTGTTTGTCTGTGATTTGAACGCGGTTTTCACTGATATATTGTGGTAAGCTTCACTTAACATTTAGTGTTTGTTTCATAAAAAAGTTGTGTCAATTTTAAAATTACGATGTATAACTTTTCTTCGTTCGATAAAAAAAATTATAGTGGGGGAAGGGGGGATGAGACGGGTATGGGCCGGGGCCGGAACAAGAGCACGGACAAGGACAGGGAAATGATTCTAAGGTGGTAAGAAGTGCGCCGGGTCAGCTAGTTATAAATAAAATCTAGAACCTGACATTTTTCCATGCCCACTTCACGTGAAATGCCCCAGCATTGTTGTTACTGATGTGTTATAGTTTATAGGATGTGGTAAAGGCTTAACACTCGTAACCGGAGTTTAACTTTTAACCGGACCACGGGGGAAAAAATGTTTGTGGTGGAAAAGAACTTCAATCCTGTTTTAGGTGTGGTATATCAGGTGGACTATGTACTCATTTGCTACCTCTATTTTAACAAAAACAAGGAGTACTACCTGTTCTAGAACGTATTAAAAATAATAATATCATTGCACTAACCTCTGTAGTAACGCTCAGGATTTCCACAGGGGGAGACGTCTTTCCATCTATGTATTCAACTGGCATTTTTTTATACTTCCTCTTCCTTCTAGCGTTAGCTGGTCTCGTTGGCGAGAAGTTCTCATTGAAGGAGTCGGATTCAAAGTTACCAATCTGACTGTAGTGGCGTGACTTAAGGTTTGATGACTTGTGAATACCAAGATGGGGGTCATCAGAGTCGGAAAGAGCCTGTGTGATAACCGGCACCTGAGGCGGACTGCTAGAGCTGCCATCTTCGGATACTACCAGACTTATAGACACTGCAACGGCTGCTAAACATGAATTAAAAACCAATAAAGTCATATTTTTAAAGTTAGATCCTAAGTGGAATGATCTATCTGAATTATAAATGTGTTTAATATAACTCACACCTCTTAAGTCATCAATGTAGGTTTTCTTTTAAATTATATATAATAAATAAAACTATTAAATAAAACATCTATACATATAATAGATCTGTAAGTGATTGCTGTCTGTACATGGAAGATACCTAAGAGAAAGCCATTTTAGAGGTCTTTATTTAAAGAATAGAACCCAAAAAAATAATTTCTAGAATTTTTGTATGTTTATCTGTGTGTTTGTGCACGCTAATCTCAAAAACAGCTGATCCAAATTGAATGCGGTTTTCACTGATCTAGTGTGGAAAGCTTAACCTTTAGTGTGATAGTATGAAACAATTCATAAAAATCAGTTCATAAGTAAAAATGTTGTGGGACAAGGACTGGGAGGCAGTACGAAGGGTGCTGGGTCAGGTACTATATAATATAATTAGTGGCCGAAGTACTCTTTAAGCCTAAAATGGCCTATATTAGAGTGGCCTAGAATGGCCCACATTATTTTATAATTAATATGTATAGCTTAACATTTTATTTATATTATAAATAGGAAAAGTTTGTTGTGTAGATAAACTTTAGAAAATTTT
>DWNJ01000511.1:0-15112 GCA_018250275.1 Udranomia eurus | reverse complement strand
CCCGCCTTTACGCTAGGTTTAGTCGATAAAAAAAAAACTTGTATTTCAATAAAGACTGTGGGTATGAGACAAACATTAAATTTTAAACCAATTATTTAGTTTGTAACACATTTGTCAAACAGTCAACAATAAAAATAATTGTTAATTTTAATTGTATTTGTATAGGTTTTAATTAAAACATTTCTTGCATGACACTTGATACTTTATATAGCGTACGTTAAACTTTTTAGTCACATAATATTTTTGAAAAAGCATAATGATTCGATCAACTCTTAATGTATTTAATCAAGTAAGTAGGTAGTCTTAAACTCGAAAGCAAACTCTCGTTACGAACCGTGTCTGTCCGAGCTAAATCTTGCTAAATCAATAAACAATAATGCTGCTTACATATCGATAAAATGTTTGTCCGACTATTATGCGCAAATAAAACACGTAATTGCAATCGAAAAGCTTTTCTAGAATAATTTCCTTTAAAACATATCCTTTAATACTATGTTCACATGGGTACGTGGGGCAATAGTACGACACGGTGTCACCCATTCGACTCGTGGAGACTAGGTCTTTATTTATACATAGTTTATATCTGTTTCTAGTTCTCTCGCTCTGTTATCTATAGTCATTTCTCTATAGCTATTTAGTAAGCACCAAAGTTACCTTTGTTTATGTTTGTATTAGAAAGAAAATAAGAAAAATTAATGGGAAAACATTAAACGAATGAAACGTATCTTTGAAGAGCGAGGTCATGGAGAGTCACTTAACGAGACGTTCCAACTTCTTCTTTCTCAAACGTCGACCTCAGGTGGAACTTCGATCCTGTCTGAAATAGATTACGAGTGTCCATGGACGGCGACCACTTATCTTCACCATTCTGCCTCAATGTGATAAAAAATCGATGCAATAAAGTAATGTATGTGAACGCGGTCTTAGGACTTGACACGACGGTCGCCAGTCGCAGCTAGTGGACCTCTTTACGCAAATGGGGTGGTTACACAACGAAGCACCACTCGTGTGTATGTGGGTACTTATATCTAAGCGATTTGCAAATATTGAACTCAGTTTAGGACACATTCGGATGCAAATACCACCACCAAATAGCACCATACTGTAAACGGTTCGACTGGTGTTAATCGCGTCAATTTTCATTTAGCTTTTGTGAACATACATAAGTGGTTGGTAAATACTACGAAAGGGTAATTGGTTAATCTATTTTCGAATTAAGAATTGACCGAATAACCTACAAAACTGTCTTCGCCTTCACAGTCTGCGACTGTACAGATATGGATACGTATTTATTATGTACAAATTAATAGTAATAGTAGTAGGTTTAAACAAAATAAGTCTCATAGACACGTAAGATTTCAGTCCCATGAAACATTAAATCACCTAGTAATTTTTAAAGTTTAAGGAAAAGTTTTAGAATCATGACAATTGACACCACGTACTAAACGTTTTTTTGTAAGATTCGTTTATATTATAAAATTATTTTTATTTTATGCAATATCAAAGTTGCTAAAAAAAATGCTATTCCATTATTTTTCTATATAGATATAGTCTTGATATTAATTTTTAGCAGCACATTTATGTATCTTCGGTTTTAGAAACGACTCCTATTTACTCAAACTTGGTCAAATATATCAATGTGCTGCGATTAGCATTAAATGGCGTTTCGTGGAAGCACAGATAAATTACAAATTTATCGGCCATTTACAAATTGACAGATTATATTCAGACGGACAGATACCCGATTTTTTTTAAAGTGCCTCACTTCGACTCAGAAATTAAAGATTTTTTAATCTGCATTTATTTTTCGGCGCCAGTCGTAGATGTCCATCGGATAAGTTAACACAAGAAGAGGGCCATATTCACCTCAAAACGTGTTCTGAAATCCATATAAGATGCGATGACGCATAATAATGACTGTAAACGCAAACTAAGAACTAGATCAAGCGACAGTAGGTGGTGTAAATTGGAAGATTAGAATGATATATAAGTGAAATGAATAAACAAATTGTGAAATATAAGCCGACCTTGCCACTCGTGCGATACCGTTGCTCGCTTGTCGCTGAACTAGTATTAGTTAAATAGTGGTAATATTAGAATGGGTAGCTAACACTAAGCCAGTACGCCAGTCAGAGAGGTAACTAAGCCATCTTTTTTTATTACATTAAAGTAGCAAACTAGCATGCAGCCTACCTGATGGTAAGTGGTAACCCCGCCCATGTACGCCTGTAATTAACCCAAAACAGGAGGAAGTTCTTTCTCAGGTCGACAGATGTTGGTACCGCTGAGGACTAAGTTGGAACGCCCAGATTAAGTGCGTCTCCCTAACCACACCCTTCAAACCACAACACAACAGCAAGAACACTGCTGTTAGGCAGAAACAGGCGGCGGAGGTGCCTCCGGCGTCGAACCGTAAAAGGTTCTACCACCAAGTTCTTCTTCAAGTATTTGGTACGAACTTGACATCAATGTTGCCTATTTAACTTCGCTGTTGCAAAAACATTATTGCCTCTTCTCTCATGTCAAAGCATAATAATATAATTGTTGCCTCTTTCCACATGTCGAAGTTAGACGTTTAAAAACAAATGATCGTTCATCATAACATGGCTACGGAGCGCAGCTTGTTATAATATTAAGTTACGCTGCGTAATGGAACACTATCTGTGAGGTAACTAATCCCTGTTGATATTTGATTTCTGACACAGTTTGAGCGGCGATAGTCCAATGGTAACCGTTGGACTTGACGAAATCGTGGGTTCGCTGTCCCGATCTTAGTATCTTACCAAAATCATACTGTAGAATGAATTTAGTTATGTCGAATTATTAAAAGAGTGCTGGGAGTTTTTTCCGTCGGATTTTGTCTCCCGGCCTGCCACGGAGGACTTGAAGGCGTCGAAAGCCACTGACTAATGGAACGATATGACGTTCGTCGAGTGTATTTGTATACCTTGTAATGAACAAAGACATTTGATTCTCGATCCTATTAATTGACCCCCGCCCCGCAGTCGAACGCCACGCTCCGCTACCACCAGCGCCGGCACACGGGCGAGCGCCCCTACGCGTGCCGGGCGCCGGACTACGGCGCGCGGTTCGCGGACAGCAACCGCCTGCGCATCCACGCGCGCACGCACTCCGGCGAGCGCCCGTACGCGTGCGGGCGGTGCGGCAAGCGGTTCAGCCAGAAGCCCGCGTTGAATAGGCATTATCGGGTGAGTTCGTGTAGCGAGAGCACCTTTAGTCCAGAGAGGACAGATGTATCGAAAAAGAACAACCTGTAGCACGTACCGAAAGAGAACAACCATTAGAACGTATCGATAAAAAACACCCTGTAGTGCGTATCGAAAAAGAACACCTTTGCAATGCCGCCCGTGCAATTGTGTAACGATAACACCCTTTACTAAGGGCTCGTACCAACGGGATCTACGTCTAGCTAGCGACTATACTAGTGAGAGCACGCGCATGTGTTGGTAGAGAAAACCATGTGGTACTTATCCCTAGAGAGCACCTGTAGTACCCTGTTAGATAGATGATGATCCAATTCACAATTTTTAATAATACGATTATTAAAAAATAAATATCTTCGCAGGTGCACACAGGCGCGAAGCCGTACGAGTGTCATCTCTGCGCCAAGAGCTTCAGCCAGTCCAACTCTGTCAAGTTGCACGTGAACACGGTACACCTGAAACTCCCGCCGCATAAGAAACGCGCGAGAGCACCGCTCGCCGCGGAAACTGGCGCGTAGCTCCGTTTGCTCGATAAAAGATGGCGTTGTAGCCGTTTGTATCTTGATGTGTATGCTTTCGACAAGAGATGGCGTTATAGACGGTTGTCTAGATATGTTTACATACGACTAGAGACAGCGCTGTAGCCGTTTATATCGCGGTGTCTTAAGACGAATTCAGTTACGTACGTACGTACATTTTTTTTGTTACACTGAGATAGCACGAACATGCAGTCAATCTGATTGCAAGGTTTCACATATGGTATCTTATATTCTACTACTACCATCTATGGAAATTCGAATCAATCCCAGATAAACTTGAAATACTCTCCGACGTTAACAACAATTCGTTGCTACCGATGAAGACAAGTTTGAACGCCTCGGTTAAGTGTGTCTCCCTTAGTGGTCATCCATTAATTACGTCACACGACAAGGGGCGGGGAGGGGTTCTATATATTGTAACATTCCAAAATAAATTGTACGTAAAAAATATAAGCGTTAAAAACAACACGAACTAAAAAGGTATTAAGTATTTTTAACGAATTTTTTTATTGTAAAGATATGTGACGTCACATTAGGAACGGAGTCTAATATGTGAGGGATCAAAAAATATGTAATTCGTGTGATGTAATTTATAGATAGTACCTGACCCACACCCTTCAGACCAGAACAGCAGCAATAGCACTAGTGTGGCGGTTAACATACCATACACTTTCAACTTTTCATGCTACTTGTTTGTGAATTGTGAGGTGATAGAAACTTCTACGGTTCCACTCCGGTGGCGCCACCGTCACACCTATTTCTGCCTTTTAACAGCAGTATTCTTGCTGCTGTGTTCGGGTTTCAAGGATATGGTTAGGGAGACATACTTAACCGAGGTGTTCCAACTTAGTCCAAGGTATCAGATAAAATTAGCTAAAAGTAAGTAAAGACAAATGCATTTATATTATCTAGTCTTGTAAATCTCATGTATACTATATTTGTATTAACCAATGGAATAAATGATTAATTTTAGTACTGAAGTTTTTTTTTTATTTGTGCACCGTTTCTCAAATAATAATTCATATGGAAGTGAAAACAAAGTGGCACTGAAAAGTGAAATTGCTGTATCTCATAAAATCGAACTTATTATTATTTTATATAATATAATAAGCATGCAGTCTACCTGATGGTAAGTGGTCACTGCCGCCCATGGGCATATGTACAACCTAAGACAGGATCGTTAGGTCGACCACAAATGCGTTGCTACCCCTGAGGACTAAGTGGGGACGCCTCGGTTAAGTGTGTCCTTAGCACCGCCTTGAAAAACTAAAATCATAATCTCTACACTTAAAAACACAAAATCGCATCTGTCGATTTAAATGTTCATAGAATAGTCCCTCGTTCTTAATTGATTGGTTTGATTTAATTTAAAGTTTTTGTCCTTAGAGCAATAAAACATACAACCGTTAATTGTTATCCCCCAAAAATCGTTTCAAAAGAGAAAAGGATGTGGACGTTTTGTTTTACAATAGTATAATCCAACATTTGGTCCTCTATTGGCTTTAAACCGGACAGAGCCGCGGGCTAAAGTTAGTTTTTAAAATACACTATAATCAAACACAGTTGTCATAGAAAAAAATAATTTTATTTACAAACGTACACAACCGTACGAAATACAATTTATTATTGTACACATTTCTCGGGTTCCCGGGAATCCCATTTAACAGTCTATTCTCTTAACTGGTGCGTGATACACAAACAAAATAATATTATGTTTATATAGTAATCTTAGATCGACTCACTGGTCACATTAGGGCAAAGAGGTCACTAACTATTAAACAAATCAAGCCATAGTTCAAGGGTTCTTGGTCTTTAAAAAACTATTTATGAGGACTGCCGTCAGAAGTGAAAACTGTACTTTGAAACCGATTGCAAAATTCAATTAGAATTAAGAATAAATTATGCAGATAATTTTCTTAAAAAATGTCTTTTTATTTACTATACATATAATAAATCTGTAAGTGATACCTGTCTGTACATGGAAGGTATCTAAGAGAAAGTCATTGTAAGGGTCTTTGTTTAAAGAATGGAACCAAAAAAGATATTTTTAGATATTATTGTCGGTTTGTCTATGCGTTTGTTCACGCTAATCTCAGAAACGGCTGATCAGATTTTAATGCGGTTTCTTGATGTATTGTAACAAGCTTCACTTAACATTTAGTGTTCGTTACATAAAAATCGGTTCATAAATAAAAATGTGGGACGGGGAGGCGTTACGAAGTGCGTCGGGTGAGCTAGTTTAACATATTATCCTAATGTTTATACTTTTTAAAATATAAACGTAACTTTCTTCTGCATAATGGTACTACTAAGACGTCTCATACGCACACAAAACACATGTATCGATGAATTGGTTCTTATACCAATAGATAGATGGCTTAATTGTATTGCATGTTCTTATCTGACGAACAAAATTAAACTTTATTCGTATAGACACTAGGCTGTTGATATATAACGTGTTTCGTTGACGTCACCGACGAGTTGTCACTTCAATTTAATAAAAACTATGTTCAAAGCCCAGGGTTGAACATACATAACAATAATAATGGTGGATAAAAACCTTCGCGTTTTAAAAACGTGAACGTATGTATACTTTTTAATGCATTTGTTATATTTAACCGCTTTTCGAACGTAGTTTAAAAAAAATCGTGAACTGGTTGGTCACGTAGGTATTTCCCGAGCGTTATAACATGGGATTCTTCACACGTAGCAGAAATGCCAACGGTAGAAACGATACCGATACTCGAAGGTAAAAATATCGACGCTTGAAAGGAAAAACTGTCTAAGCGAATTTAAGTGCGTTATTGAGTTATATACATGTACATATTCTGATCCGGTCTAAACTGAAATCTATGAATAACAAATAGTAAAAGGGTGTCAATAATATTTTAAGACGCCTGGAATTTCAGCAGTACAATGATTACATGATTTTATATGTTTATATATTTACTTGCAACTTTAAATGGCTCATGCGTCTTTAATAGGCCTTTCATGCGTCGATGTACAACAATATTTTCTTGTCTATTATAAAATTTGCTTAACTAGATAAATATGTCGTCGTAACCACAATTTAGACCTCCCTGTCATGAATAAGCGAATCGTAAACCCCCAGCTCCCTCTCCCCATTCAAAACTTGAATGACCTCCCAAAGTAATCTCAAAACCTCGGTGGCTCGGAATGAGTCATACATGAGCGAAAAATAAAGCTACCACATTTGCAAAAATAATCATAATCATAAATGATGTACGTATTTACAATACAACTTCATATGTGTATATAGATGTTCCAGTCTAAAAACGGACGCCCCTCCACTAAACAAAATCACGTTAATGTGTGAAAGCGTATATTTATTATGTAGGGACATGTCCCTACAGGTATGTCACAATAATTCGTATGTGTTAGTGATATAGTTAGTGTTAACGATACCGTTATAGGTCGTGAAGGGAATAAAGCAAATATTAAAACACCATCTTTCATTCGTACGCACCTTCTACCATACTACTAGAACTATACAATATACCCATAATAATAACATCCTAGAATTACAACTCTACTAGTATGTGTAGGCTTTTGTTCTTTGAACTCAGTCTCGTCCGGGGACTCATTAGTCAACTAATAGAGCGACCCGTCATGTACAGATGTGTATATGACTTACGCACGGATTGTATGACTTGTCGACTTACTTGTGCACCGGTTGGTCAACAAAACTGGCAGTTTGCGTGACTTGTACTTTTTATCGAAATATGTTTGTATGTATGTAGAATATTGTGGGTTTATGAAAAGTTGCATGTGTGGGTAAAGACTTGGGAGGGGCGTGCATTTTTAGACTAGACGATCTATACTTATATATTTTCGAAGAAACCATTACGCCGCCAACTTAGGTTTAAAATAATTTGATTTCTCATTGCAACCTCACTTATAATGAGACACTTAACCAAGATGTCCAGTGTTACAGTGTTATAATCTATGTGTGCGAGTTAGTGTCTTTATAATATTGTGATATCAATCTAGCGCTCCAGTTGACATCTATAAAACCCAAGACTGGATCGAAGTTCTTTCTTAGGTCGACCACAGCATTGCTACCCTTAAGGACTAAGTTGGAACGCCTCGGTTATGTATGTCTCCCTGACCACAACCTTCAAACCAGAACGCAGCAGCAAGACCACTGCTGTTGTAAGCAGGAATAGGTGTGGCGGTGGTGCCTCTGCAGTCGAACCACGAATTGTTTTACCACCTTGTGATTAATTTATAAACACCCATACGTACATGTATGTACGTACCTGTGTGTGCTGGATATTCGCTCTTCCCAAGTCACTCACTTAAAGACTGTCAACTTACATATCCATCATACTCCCTATATATAACTTTGAAACATTTGCATTTATCATCAAAACAATCCAAGAACTGACTCCTCGGCTTAAAACTCTCAACTCAACATACATTATGTATACATTTATAATAGTTAATTTATACAGCCAAAAATATATATTCACAAAACCAGACATTAGATCCCTCTCCGGCAACAAGTCTCATACTAGGTAAGATCAACTGAAGTGGTCTCGCTTATCAAGGCAATTATAACTATATTTTAAATATGTTTTATATGTAAATCCTTCTCAAATGTGTCGTAGTGGTGATTGTGTTGCATTGTGGACATATCTTCTTAGCTCGAAGGGACTGGAGCCAGCATACCTGAAAATATTATAATTTATAATTAGAACCTTTTTCTTATTATTAATCAAATAATTATTTTTTTTGTATATAAACATTTTATTTTAGTCTGTTATATGAACTTTACTGTATAACCGATTTGAATGCAGTTTTCACTGATATATTGTGGTATGCTTCACATAACATTTAGTGTTTGTTTCATAAAAATAAGAAAGTTGAATCAATTTAAAAATTTCGATGTGTTTTTTTTTGTTCTATAAAAATGTTAATAGTACAGGGACGGGGACCGAAACAGGGACACGGACAGGGAAATGATTCTAACGCGGTACGAAGTGCGCCGGGTCCACTATTTTATACTTATATTTTATACATATTTTATATTTTTATTTTATTTTTATATATATATTTTGTATATAAGTTTTCGCATTTGTGCTTGATTTGTGACTGTAAACAAAGTGTTGATTATGAATAAATAAATTGCTAAATAAGTATAAAATGAAATGAAAACTATTTACTGTTGACTGTTTGCCAAAGGTGTTACAAACAAGATAATTAGTTTTGATCAATCTACACTATTCGGGCATACAATAGTTATAATTAGTTTAATGGGTACAATTAACAATTCTTAAGTAATTTACATTTAACTAGGTTTTGCTCGCAGCTTCGCCCGTGTGGAAATTGATCTGTCACATAAAGTTTGTTGTCACATAAATCTTCCGTCACGATATTTATTTATGCCTATGTCATAAGAGTATACTTGAGAATATGTGTGCGAAATTTTAAGTTTCTAAAGTATAGTGTTTTATAATCTGCGTTGGTATGTCAGTTAGTTGGGTACTTGACTTATATATATATATATAGATGTAGATTTAATACAAATAGATTTTGAAACAAAATCAATGGTCAAACCTGAATAACAAAATTCTATTTTGTTTCTATTAAGAAACAGTTCTTAAGAAATATTAGTTAATTACCTCACAGTATACGTGCCAGCATTGAATAGACACAGCTGGAGACACATAGGCACCGAGACAGATGAGACATTTGGCCTGAAACAGAGTAATTAAAATTATTATTTTATTGCCGTGATAACCTCCTCTAATTCAATGAACGCCGACTGTACGAAAAAGTGTCACGTTCCGCGTGCAAGCGAGAGCGCGGAACAAGTGTAAAGTGACAAGAAGTCTCTCTTCCACTCCATCTGCCGATGCGTCCGATGAACACAGTAACTGTTTTGTCAACTCTTTATAAAGTGAAGCGAAAAGTTAATGTAGTTTAAATTATTATCGATTTTTTTTAAATTTTTAATTAACTCCTTTGTATTATACAAAATAATAATAATTCAGTGATAATAATTCAACTCATAAAAGTGTACAATTTTTCATCAATGCTTCCTCAGGACGTTATCCCGTAAAATTATTGTCTGTAAACTCACGTTACAGACAAGCAATTATTTTAGGAAATAGAGATCTTTAATACAAATTATCCATAGCTAACCATAATAAAATCTTGTATTAAATTATATGCACCTACCTCGGCGGCAGAGTTCTGTTTTCTCTCCAAATCCCTTATTTTCGCTTTCAAAGCTTGTATACGTGTCTGGGGGGAGAAGATCCACAGATGAACCAACATACAATATATAAATGATCGATTAATTAACAAATCGCTACTTACAAACGAAAGGGCCAAATATGAATATAATTTAATCACCAGACCATGTTGATATGTTTTATTTAATTTTGTGTTTGTATTTGCACTGAACTTTACTTCTAACTTGTTAAGATGCCAAATAAATGTTTACGAGTGCCTTTGTGAAGTATGTAAATATGTGCGACTCTGGCCAAATTTTTTGATTAAAAGTAATTTTGGACAATTCTAATTTGTAGCCCTTTCGTTTTTTTTATAACTAGGAGGTAGCAAACGAGCATGCAGTCTGCCAGATAGTAAGTGGTCACTGCCGGCCCTGAACAACTGTAATCAACCCAAGACCGGATCGAAGTTCTTGCTTAGGTCAACCACAAATGCGTTGCTACTCCTGAGGACTAAGTTGGAATGTCTCGGTTAAGTATGTCTCCCTGATCACACACCTCATCACTTCAAACCACAACACTGCTATTATAAGGCAGAAACAGGTGTGGCTGTAGTGCCTCCGGAGTCAAACCGTAAGAGGCTCTACCACCATGGGAAGGGCTGGAGCATACTCTGCCATGCTCCTCCAATGTGAGTTGACGGAAGAACTGGTTAGTTAGCCAACCAGATTACGCGGATTCAAACCCGCAAATGGACTTCGACAAGGTTTAACAAATGCTATCCGTCAACCGGGACCAACTGTTTTAACGTGTCTTTCGAAACATGGATAACTGATACTATTAATTACATCAAAGTCTCACCTCTGCGCTGGCCTCGACTAGCCCATTGCTGGACAGATCCTTCTTAGGTGTGCTCGTCTCCGTATCCTCTCTACTGGAATCCTCCTGGCTGTCGTTGGATTGTTGTTCCGCTTCTGGTATCACTGCCTGGAATCACGCAATTACCAAAAATCTTATGATTATGATTATTATTAAACAATCATTAACTAAATGTATGTATGTACTATGTAGTAAAATTAAACTCAGATGTGATAGAATGTCAATTTATATATTTATACTAATCAGGGACCATCCGCTAATTACGTCAGACGAATTACATGATTTTTTGTCGGTCACATAAAAATCGGACGGGAACGAGGAGGCGGTACGAAGTGCGCCGGGTCAGCTAGTAAGGAATAAATATATTAGATTCTTGATGTAATTTATGGATGACCCATTAGTGACTTAGTTAACCCCTCCAGCTATGCTCAAAAGCTTGTGTTAGGAGTGGGTCCAATGTAAATGGGGAATGGAGCGCGGTAGAAACTCTCGATTGTAATGCATGCTCGTTTGCCAGGATAACTTCTGCCAGAGCCAGTGGTATTTACTTATGGTAAATACAAGCAAGGTATACTCACATCTGGTGCTATCCTTGAGGGAGAATACTGGGGAGGTCCAAACAATACCACATCTTCATCACCGTCAACCACCTGGAAATAAACAGTGATCATTGATCATCAACAGAGCTGATCATAGTTTGGTTAATAATTATACACATATTATAATGTGACTACCCACCAGTGCCTGGTCGTTGGAAGTCCGTCTAACGCTGCTGGTGGCAGCCGGCCTGCTCTCCGCGTGCTGCAGCGCTGTCGCCCGCACTCGCCACTCGCCGCACCACTGGTACTCCGCACCGAAGCCCGAGGTCTCTGGCTCGTCGTTCTGTTGTAACAAGATCGGTTACAATTACATAGTAATGTTGTGGAAGTCCGAATAACAATATATACAAATTGGCTGGTTTTCGGGTACTATTAAAAATTACACACAATGGAGCCCCTACTGATGTATCACGACTCTTCTAGTGGTTTGAATGCCTGCTTTAAGCAAAAAATATCATTAATACTTTTATTCAAAGTGAACAGATCCATAAATAAAAGCTGGTAACACACAAAGCATACCTCGACATCAATGCTCTCATCGTCCGAGCTAGTATCAGGCAGTTCCTCGTCCACCTCTGCACCGGTGCGCTTCAGACACCGCAGCGCGTGTCTCTGTATCTTGGAAACGGCCACCTTGCTGTTGCAGACGGGACACTCCGCCGTCGTGTTGAGCGCTGGCGGGGGGCTCCGGCGCCGGGCGCGTAGCCTGCGCACTCGGTTCTCGTGTACCCGCTGGAAATGTTTACGTTATAATGAACTAACTGAGTCCGCGTACTTCGTACCGCCTTATAGCGTCCTAGATTTTATATATGTAACTGATATCTAAATTCTAAAAAAAAACAAAATTAAAAGTTAACCCCTATTTTGAATACCAATGGAATATATTTCATAATAAAATCTCAGTTATGTTTCTTTTTTTATTAACAATTATCATTTTTTAATATTTATTATTCTATTCCTGACGAAGACAAAACCAAAAGTACAAAATCATAAACTTAACCCAGTCATTCTCAAGTTATAAATGGTGTAACTAACCCGACTTTCTTTTATATATATAGATTAAAATATGCAATATATAGATTAAAATATGGGGCTGTTTTTATTTCCAAGGGTATTTTACTGACTACCTCACATAACATGATGACTGTGAAATTGAAATCTTCAATTGAGATAACTTGTTTAAATGTTACATATAATAAAACTGTAGAAAAGTTCAATACTGTACATTAAATAAAAACTAAAAAACACCCCTATGGGGTCCTTGTACAAATAACAAGCCGAAAAGAATGAATTTTTTGTCTGTCTGTCTGTTGTCCAGCTTTCGCGCAAAAACTACTGGACAGATAATGATGAAATATTTTTGTTACATAGCTAGTAGTCCTCGGCAACAAAAATTCTGAATATTATTCATCTAATGAGTTAACAGAACATGTTAATTGTGCTTATATGCTACTTTTTAGGTATTTTTTCTTCTTTTTTTCCTCTCTTGCTTCTCAGGTCCACTGCAATTTTTTACCATCACCAAAGGTTAAACACAAAAATTACACTAAGCATTAAGTCCGCCCTGTTGTAAAATACATAGACAATAAAGTTAAATAAATAAAACATTATGTGAAAAGCATAGTCTGTGGAATGTATCTTTTACCAATTTAATGTATTTGTAATGCATGTAAAATATAAGGTTTCTACACTTCTCTGTATAAACTTTAACTGTGCCAAATTTCATTCTCCGCTACACTTCTTTACTATGCACAAAATTTTATACTCCTCTGTCCGTCTATTGTAAAAAAGAATATAAATTTTTCGCTTCACATATTAATATTATGATGTTTTAGTTTTTGAATTGTGGACTGAGAAGTCTGAAGAAAAAATAATCTTTTCGTCCAAAAGTGGACATTATTTTTGATAATGTATTATTTTGATAACCCATTTCTTTGCATCAATAATGTATTTCTGTTTTCTTACATCTGACCTAATAGATTGACGTATTGTAACCCTGACTGTTACTGTATGTTTATTTGCACTGCCAGTCATTAATATTCTATTTTTTAATAAAAATATTTTATGACCTTTTAAATACCTCTAAGAATATGTGTACAAAGTTTTAAGCTGTTCGAATTCATTTCTCAATTAGACTCCGTGTCGTCGGAGCCATGGATAACACAAAAGAGGTACACAAACAAAAGCGACGAGAAATTTTACCTCGTATACATCACTTCCTTTGAACCCAGAGAGGTCTACCTCATCGTCTGGGTCCGCGCTGCATCCTGGGACTGCGAGGCTACTGGGGCTCTGACTATTGGAGCTCAGCTTCCTCTTGGTAGCCCCGGAAGATATCTTCTGCAACCGGTCTACTTCCAACGCCAAATGTGACTCTAACTCCCCATGTCGAATAGTGCAACTACAGACCGGACAATTTGGCAGCTCACTCACTTTCTTCCGATTCCGCACACAATTTAATATAACACTCTCGTCGTACTGTCCACTCGCCCCATTAACTCTAAACTCATCCATTTTCAACAACAACGGCGCAGGTAGCATTCTAAATATCTATTTACGCTCCTAAATCTGTGTACATCCCGACTATCACTCCACCAAAATTGTTTTTAACCGTCCAATACTATGAATGGAACTCCGGACTACGCGATCCAACTCGTCTTGCAGTCATTATTGCTCGTAATTACACAAATTACACTAATTTATAATCAGTACTAGACGCAACAACAAACAATAATATTCAATTTTTTATCTGTTAATTTTTCAACTGTAATGTCATTTTGATTTTGAATGGATCTGATTCTGATTGATGTTCGGCCAGTCAGTGTTGCTGTGATGAGTTTATGAAAAAATAAAGGTGACGCACACAGCTTACAAAAAATTAACTAATAAAGAGAATTTTAATGAATGCCAAAACAATAAAATAAATCCTGCATATTTAATTTCTGAAATATTTTATTCTAAAGTTTCTTTCTTACACACAAATAAAAATATACTTTTTTATAAATTCTATTTGCTATTCAGGATTATTTTTATTAGAATTAACGTTAAAGAATTTGACTCAGGTAGAACCAACGTCACACCCCATCAAAGGCAAGATTTTTCATTTTAGGCCGAGGCATTAGACTATTCAATAAAAGCAACCCATTTGTTGTCAATGTTACTCCTGTTTATTACAAATGTCCATAAGAAGGAAAACACGATTATTTTAATAATAATGATATTGTATTCATAAGAAACACAATTAATATTTCCATATTTAATAAACTAATATTGTTTTTATATTCCTTCAATCAAATAAAACTATAAATAAAGTCAACGAGTTCCATAATTTTTTCATTTAATTTCATTAAAAAGGTATATCAATCATTAGTTTCCGCACTGACTAGAGTTTCTACAGCATCACCGCTATCCGGCTGTAAACAGAAAAAATAAAATCAGCCTCTACTTTAAATACCCATTTTCAAAGACACCTCGAAATATATCTAAACTATATATATAATGCCTTTTTTTATCGTCAGGAAATCCCCGCGAATACCCTTCCGCCACTGGGCCGGCGAAAGGGTTACGTAGGACTCGAACCCACCAAAACCTGATGGTGTCCAGCACACCACTATTGGACGGAGCCGCAGGTATGACCTAGGCATCAACGTTACCGCGACTCCATCCGTGGC
>DWNJ01000510.1:0-15116 GCA_018250275.1 Udranomia eurus | reverse complement strand
AACTGGTTACATTATATTATATGATTATTATTGATTACAACTCCGTTATTATTATTTATATTACAGATAAATTTTTATTGCTCACGTCATGTTAAAACTAATATGTGTAGAGATGTTAGATAAGAAAGATATTTATACTATACGACTTGATTTCGTTTGTTCGAGTTGCATAATTTGTCTGATGGTCGTAATTTACACAACAGGATTAACATTGACTTTATCATCACGCTTTTGTTAATAAAGACATCGTAATTATTTTTCCCTAGCCGATAAAAAAGGACAAACTTTCAAAATTATATATATTTAGAATCTTGTATAAAGTCAATGCAGGCAATCGTGTATTTCATACAGAAAGAAAATTTTTCTTTCGAAATATGTAGGTGCTTTTGGCCCTAGGGACCTTTACAGCTTCACTGAGTTTTTGTGGTAAACCTAGGAAGGACTAAAGCTGGAAGACTATTGACTGAGAATTCTGGAAGGTAGAACCTTTTTCGGTTCGTCTCCGGAGGCTCTACCGCCACACGTATTTCTGCCTTACAACAACAATACTTTTGCTGTTGTGTTTTGGTTTGAAGGGTGTGGTCAGGGAAAGGGACATACTTAACGACTACGACTCGACGTACGATGCGACTTAAAATGTACACTCTAAATGGCTATTTTAATAGACACGATATAATGATGTTATGTGTCAAAAGCTCGTCTAAGCTAGGGCTTCCAATCGAGGCTACATAAACATAAATACATTTGTACATACGTGCACACAGGCATATATATGCTATGTGCATGCATACACTCATGCAAACGTACAGATGTACACATGGTGTGTTTAGAACAATTTTTTTGTAAATATGTAATTGGAATGTGCCTATAACATACTGTAAGGATAATCTAGTGCTTTTCTAAAATATCATGCAAATAATGAGTATAAGTTTGTAAAATTTACTTTTATTTAGCAGATAGATAGGTAATACAAAAAATTATTATAGTTCCTTCTATAATAGTAATGCAAAAAATAAACAAACAAACAGTTAATATACTTATGAGTAAATAATATTTCTCTGAGCTTATGCATTCCTTCGCAGATCTAGATTAATCGATAAAATACATTTAACTTGCATATGACCATATGATATTTCTTTGTGCTAGAGAAAATAGCAAACAATGTTTGACAGCCCTAACGTAATCCTACATATGAGTGACGTGACTTCTGTCCGTCCGTCTCCGATTGGTGTTAATCTCTTAATTACAGAGATCGGAGATAACTTTACTGAGATACTAAGTTCATGTGGTTCGTAGTTAATGTTAGCTGTAAGCTTTATTGAGGAAGCTTAAATGTAATGGGACAGTGCATGTTACACTGCGGAGAATCCGCCGCTTCTTATTTTTTACAACATTGACGTAGATGTATGTAACACGAGTGGAGTCCACCTAATAGTCAGTGAAAAAAAAATTGTAAATGCAAATACACTGGTAATACATAACAGTTTAATGTAAACAACTAAAATAGCAACTGTGCTGGCTATTGTCGTTACGTGTATGTACGGCCTACTGGCATCTGCATTCAAACGAACAAACAACGAATATCTTACGTGTAACATAATCGTTATTATATGTTTTGTCTTTTAGCTCCTTTGTCGTTTTTTGACTGCGCGAACGTTGGCAGAAAATGCTATTAGCATTACCCCTTACTCCACCTTAGTTCCCTAACATTGTATAGCACACAAAGATTGAGAAAATAAATAAATGCTATCCCTCCACCTGGTGCTTACAGACCACAAAAACATAAACCTAACATCCCTCATTTTCTGCGTTAAACTAAAATAAACATTAGTATCCATTAAAGCCACACAGCGCGTCATAAAACAAAAGCAAAGTGGTACAATCGGACCGAGTAAAACAAACGTAAAATTATATAGAGCTGCAACACCCCCCAATTATGCTGGGAGCTGTAATTTACTAATAATAATTCAATTAGTGCGGTGTACATAATTGTTTTTACGGTCCGGCCGCGGTTGTACGCCCATTTTGACGCGTGCGCGGATTTTTAGGAGTTGTTCTTACCGTTGCTTTTAGGTTAGGTTGGATTTAGTTTTAACTGTCGCTTGTTATTTCTGTTTATGACAGCAGGGTGTACTTGAAATATGTTGTATGTATTTTTTGTTACTTACAAATTTTACCGCTTTTAAAAACACAAAATTTAACGGTATAAACCCTTAATTTTAACAATAACTCTAATTCATTACGGATTTAAATTTAGAAACGTAAACTTCATGATTTAATTTATTTAACTAGCATTATAAATGAGATATTTGTCTTTGTTATTGAGGAACATGTTTTATTCTGAATTAAACAAGATACTGAAATAATTTATTTTTCGATTACACAGTAGGCTTTTTTTCTAAACGGAATAAAATAAAATAAGTACATGAATGCATAAAGTTTAAAAACTACGCGTATTAAGAATACTTTTAGAATTTAATAAGATAATATTTGCATGCTATATTTATGCACTTAAAGAACTTGACTGGGTAAATGCGGTAATATCAACTCTATATCGATCCGTCTAAGTCAACTAACAAGTCCAGTGTGGGCACCGTTCGAGCCTCGGGTTTTTTGTCCTTTTCCTTTTTATCTCCTCTTTTTTTACTTGTAGGAATTTTGTAAAACACATTCTATGTCATGGCTCGTTGACTTCTTGTTTTAGAACAACGATGCGTAGTTTCAATTTTATGGTCATCTAATACCGTTTTGAATGACAGTAATTTAGTCGTCCGTCCATTATGTCCCACTGCTGGGTTCGGGTCTCTTCTCATTCGGAAGGAATGAAGCGTACTTCGCAACGGTCCAATGCGTGTTAGCGAAGTACTGGCCAACCAGTTTGTCGGATGTTTTCGTAGTATCAAATTGAAACCGACTAGGTTAGTTACTTAGTTAACTCCTCGGACCGATAGCTTGGAACCCACGGAAATCTGTAATCAACCTAAGACAGGATCGAAATTCTTTCTTAAGTCTACCACAAATGCTTTGCTACCCCTGGGGATTAAGTTGGAACGCCTCGGTTAAGTATGTCTCGCTGACCACACCCTTCAAACCAGAACACAGTAGCAAGAACACTGCTGTTATAAGACAGAATAATGTGGTGGCGTCTGGCGTCCAACCGATTTGAACCGTTCGAAGCCGTTTTACCTACACTACACACTACTATAAGAATTATGACAACTTTGTAGTCGCTCACTGGTGATGGGCGGCACTGACCACCCAACAGGCATTCGGGTGCTGCTGCAGGTATAGTATAAACACATCAGACGCTTTCACCTCACGACATATCACGATATTCCCAAATAACATAAGAGGAGAAAGTCTGTTTGTCTTCCGATATAACTTTTATACGATACAAGCTTCGTGTACGGCATCACTTGATTTAACAATATGGAACACTTATTAATACTAACTTAAGTTAAGATCGTTATATATCCGAATACAATTACGTGACGTTATATATTGTTAGATAAAAGCACGAGGTAAAAGAGATTTTTTAATTTAAGTTGTGCCTACTTTTGTTACAGACTCGCAAATACTGGTATCGGTATCGGGTACCAGTGTTTATTCCTATCGAGGAATAAATCTCTTCGCTTCCAGTAGTCAGACAAGTGGTTCAGTGATTATTTGGGATGACGCGGCAACTTGCAACACAAACAGTTCTACGGGAAAGTCCGAGATATTCACTCGACCTGGATACTTGAAGTTTTAACAGTACCCTTTAGAATTTGTTATAGTACTTGCGGGATATTTGCCGCGGTCGTTTTGGTTTTGAGTTCTCGATAATTCAAGAAAGAAATATTTTTAATCATTACAAGCTGACGACCCCTGAGGACTAAGTTGAGGCGCCTGGGTTAAGTATGCAAAAGATGGTAGAATATTTCATAGTTTTCGCCGGCGGTACCAATAACTGTTAATGTAGACGAACATTTATTAATAATAATAAATGTTCGTCTTACAACACCCAGAGCTTAGTGCTATGTTATGGATCGTGGTGTGGTCAAGGAGACATTTATTTGTTTTCGAGGTCGTATTTTTTCATCTTCCGCCTCGGGGCCGACGGAAGGTTATGTCAGGAGTCACGGGAACTCTTGCGCACACTTCCGTGACTCCGCTAGGGGAACGGACCTGTTTGGGATTGTCCATGGACAAAATACTCGTTTGCTACCTTAATAATATAAAAATTCATACTAGTGTTTATGCACTCCACAAGGCATTAGGTCCGTCTGATACTCTTTCATAATAAGCGAATGTTTTCTAGTAACATCGACCCAATGAATGATTTTCTTTTATTTGAATCACGGAGGAAACTTATTAAAAACTGGCGCGTCTTCTATAACGGGTGCAAAGTTTCCTAGTACACAGTAAACATCTCGGCTCAGCGACTGCGTTTTTGCACAGAATTCCTTTGAACCCTACCGGAATGCCAATAGGCCCTAATAAGTACATCTTTTTCCGATAGCCCGCGTCGCGTGCCGACAGATTGGAGATAAGCCCTTTATAATTAACCTGAGCTATCCTAATTATATATCAAGCTTTTCGTACGCGTTTTGCCTACGTACAGTTCGCTTACTGCTTAATTATTACCACTAACAAAACTCAATACCCCGGTAAAACAAATCCAAACATGTTTAGGCATTCCTAAACTCTATGAAAACTTATATTATTCTAAAAAATGCCTGTTCATTTAGTTACGTTTTGGGCACATTCAGATACACTACGTTTCGGTATAAAAGCTAACTTTGCAGAACTGACACACAGGCGAACTAAGACTCTGTAGAACCTCAAAAAAATTCATTATTTACGCTAAGTTTAACTATGATATTCATCTTACTTTTGAGTAGGAATCAAGTTGATTTTATCGTTTCTAGGCCAACAATTTCGGAGTCAACTCCCAATCGCATTGTATAAGCCCGCGTCCAATACTGCGCGTCAGCGTGAGTTAGCGGCTTTAAGCGAAGTGTCTTATGATTATAATAATGATTAATAGAGAACTGACGCCGAGTGTGCGTTACGCCTTATTTATCAAACTGAGAGCATGATTGATATTCGAATTATTTCTGACTGTAATACGGATATATTTAACTAGCTCCTACCGGTGGCGTCTCGTGCTAATCTGCCGGAATCTTTTATTCATGTGGAGTTTATTGGCCGGAAGACTATCAAATATCCCACGGGAATTGTATTTTTTTTCTGTAAAAAGTTATAGCCTATGTCCTGTCATTTCAATTAGATAATTAAATTGTATGATGGTCGGTTGAGTAGTTGTGATATAAATATTAGTAATATTATACTCGAATGTGAATTTGTTCCGCTTACCTTAGGATAAATAATTGTTAATTTCATCCTTTTAACTATTATTCTTATGTCAACACTAACAATTAAGTAAGCCCTCCAATTACTTGTGTTCTACCTTTCACGTTCACTCACACACAACACACAACTCACAAAGGCATGTAGGTATTAAGGTCAGATTATTTATTACTAGAGACACCTAGCGGTCGAAAAATCGACCGTATTTCTTTGAATTATTGTAAATTATTTGTATATACCTATAGAATAATTGGAAATGTTTTTTCTGACTGCACGAAATATTATTAATTATAATGACGTTTCCGATGCCCATGTTACTCTCAATTCAGTATAAATGACGTATAAGTGATATCTAAATAATATTTCAACATCAAACGCATATAGTATATGTAATGTTTTCTTCTAATAGAAAATATTAACATTCTGCACTTCTTCTTCGTATAAAATTTAACTGTGTCAAATTTCATACTCCTCTGTCCGCGTAATTGTCTTAAAAAGGGGTACAAAATATCTGCTTCCTGCAATAATCCCGTAAAAGTGTAAACAGTACAGGAATTAATGTCTGACATTTGTGTCGCAATGTCTGTCGTAGTCTAAACTTAGCATTAAGTGGCGGAACACTTCACTGCAATAGGTGGGTGAAAACCGATCTCTCAATCTAAATCTTAATCTCGCAATAACAAATCGATTCATTCATAAATAGAGACAAAGATTCAAAGATTCAGTAATATAAATTCTGTATGTAATGTATGCTAAGTTCAAGAATCAAACGTTTTTATTCATCATGCAAACACATTTAACCAACGTGCTTGTATTGCGTTTGAACGTGTGTACAACATAATACATGCTGTAGTCAGAGTTGCAACGCTTTCAAGCTATGACAGACCAGTAGAAAAAAATTAGAGCACTTTTTTAAAATTTTGAAGATGGATACACTGCCTACACCTATTTCTGTTCTATAACAGTAAGAGACTTAATCGAGGCGGTATTGAATGTGGTAGAACCTTTTACGGTTCGACTGCCGAGGCTCCACCGCTACACCTATTTCTGCTTTATAATACCAGTGCTCTTGCGTCTGTCATCCGGTTTGGAGGGTGCAACATTAAACCGAGGCGTTTCAACATAGACCTCCATAGCGACAGATTTGTGGTTGACGAAAGACAGAACTTCAATCATGTCTTGGGTTGATGTTGAAGGGGAGTAATGATTTACTATCATAGACTACAATATCGTTTGCCAGCTCAATGTATTATAAAAAATAATTATATGACACGTGAGATTAGCATCTTGCTGTCGATGACACAAATTCATAAGATTGTTCCCTACCGAACGTCTATAAAAGACTTCACTTCAAAAGATCTTGCGTCTAAATTCCAAAGAATCGGTCCGTCTATCCAGAAACCCTACACCCAATAACTTTATCAGGGCGAGACAAATCCGATGGCGTCTATTGTCTTCGTCCACCCACAGCTCTGACGCGAATATATCACCGGCACAGTTCCTTGTTTGAGCTATAAATACTGCGCGGACAATACCTAATATCTAGATGTTTCGCCGATATTTCTCCTTATTGACATACGCCTACCTTTTGTTTATTATACTTGGGTCTAGGGCGGGAGATGAGGGGTGTTTTCTTATAAGTTGGTGGACTCTCATGGTTCAACACCAGAGGCATCACTGCCATATGCCTATGCCTGATTGTATTGTAACAACAGTGTTCGGGTTATTGTGATTTCATTTGAAGGGTGTTAAGATTCTTACCAAAACGTTCCAACTTGCTCCAGGGGTAGCGAAGCATCCGTTTTCGACCTCAGAACTTCAATCTTGTCTGGGATAGATTACAGATTTAGACTTTTAGACTGGATAGTCCTCTTCCAATCTCAATGTCTTGGCTAACTCTTGCTTTAGTAAGCCATAGAACAATTGGACATAAGGTTTTTCTCTGATCACCGTAATCTATATAAACATTGGAACAGCGTGGTAGAATATGCTCCAGGCCTACCTGGAACTATGCCAAGAACCCCAACTCAGAAGGTTAAAAGGCCGTCAAACAAAACCTTATCTCGATTAGTAAAAAACAAAATTCCACAACCCTAAGTCCCATGTCAATTTCACGCACTAAAATTCAAGTTTCTGACATATTGCGTGTCTGTCTGCCTCATGAGGCACAGGACGGAAGGGAGACGCAAAAACGGTTGCCCCAGCACAGACACGAACGAAACTGGACCTTACTTGCATACACATAAGGATCATGTCAAACGCACGCGCCGTCAATAATTTGAGTGGCACAAAAACACGCAAAAAACGACCTTAACGCGTTGTAATAAAGCGTGTGCTATTTGTAAATATTGGCGGACGCTCGCCGCCGGACCAACTGTTTGTTTGGAAGCGAAAAACGACTTTAGTGGAACACAATAGTGGTTTGTCGCGTGCACGCATTTCTGGACTTGTCAATTCTTGCTAATTTTCTTTGAAACAGGGCGAAGGTGCATTGGACTGTATTTCTTTGATGTAAGGTTGGTTTTCGCTTGCATTAAGTCGTATGTCTCACACTGGGCCATCAAGTGTGATCGATTGAGAGGCTCCAGTCGTTCCTTCTATAAACGGCCTCCTGTTTAAGAAAAAACAGAATGACAGTGTGGCCTTAGTGACAATGTAGAGTGCTCTGTCCCTCTCACGCGCTATACAGACGAAGAGTTCAGCAATAGCGCAGCGTTACAAGAAACCTAAGCATATGATAATTAATATAATATTTGGGTATTCTTTATTTATGATCTAAACTAAACTATATATTCAATACTGGGTAAGCGGTCTGAAACTAATTGTCTTAATTCTACATCATTTATCGATTATACAGTCAATGCAAAAACATTTCAACTGCAGATCGCCTAGCGATTGAAAAAAATCAAACGTGTATATCAGAATTATCAGTTGTAAAATATCTATATTTTTATATCTATAGAATAAATAAAAATGTTTTATTGACTAAACAAAATTACATTAATTGTTTCCGTGTAAGTGTGTTTTAATTTCCGACGTTCTCGACAATCTCAATTCAGAATTAAACTGACGGTCCGTGTATAAAAGGTATCTATAGCATGGTTGTGCTAGTTTTATGTATTTCTAATGTATTATTATAGAAAATATTAGCGTTCTGCACTTCTACACCGTATAAACTTACTGTGCCAAATTTCATACTCCTCCGCCCGTGTAATTGTCGTACAAAGCGTACGAAAGATTTTGCTTCAAATAAACATTTTGAAATAAAAAATCTTATAAAAGAAATGGTAGAGCTTCTCCCTGTAGCCTTAGTCTTCATAAATCTAAAGAATGTTCTTTTCTTACGACGTTGTAAGCATGTACATGTACCTAATTACTCCTCAACATACACAAACTGCTCTAAGTTGGGACGCCCCGTTAAAGTCTCCCTTTCAACCAGAACACAGCGCCTGGAACATTCATGGTACAAGCAGACACACCTACGAAGGTGTAGCTCCTACTTCAAATTTACTTTAAAATTTAGGTATTCTGGAGTTCGATGGCTTATAGAAACTGTTTCTAACTTAATTATCATTATTTACAAAATGGCATGCATCCGGAAATGTACCAATGTTTCACCTCCAAAATATGTCCCACATATATTTTTATTACTGAACACAGTATCCAAAATACGTTTCATTCTCATTCCTTAAAGTTTTGTGCCAAAAAAACAAGTTCCTTTTACGACCGAAGAAGTCTAAAGTGCCCATAACAGGCCATAACAGGTCATAACAACACATAACTGGACATAACCAACATAACTGACACCTCACGCTTCGTCAAACGTTATAAACATTTCTTTATCGGCTCAGAAACCATTTGTTTAAACATTTATGGAGATTTGCGATTATTTTTATTTATTTTTGGATGTAAATGAAAAAATATGAGTGTTATCCTGTTTTTATATCTCATATATAAATAAAACTGTTTGTCCGAGACAGATCCGAAACGCCATATGAAGAGCACATCGAATGCTATACAACTTTTGTCAATCTAACCCTTAGACAACAAAAAATAGGGGACTAAGATTAACATGGAATTCTGTTATTTGTGAAGCTAGACGAATAGATATCTAAACACGTTTTAATTTAGAACCTCGAAATGTTCTACCACCTTCAGAATTGGCACCTATACGTGTATCTGTTCCTCGACGTTTAATTTCAATATGAAGTTAAGGAAGAGTATATATATCTATAACATCTATGCGTATTATGTCCATTATCTTTATGTGTTTTTATAACATTGAGATAGCATTATAAAGGTGGTAAAACCTTTTACAAGTCGATTCCGGAGGCACCGCCACACCTATTTCTAGACTAAGTCGGAACGCCTCGATTATGCGTGTCTCCCTGACCACACCCTTCAAACACAGCAGCAAGAACACTGCTGTTATAAGCAGAAATAGGTGTGGCGATACCTCTTGCCTAAAGTGGAAGTGGTTTGTTACCTGTAATGGCTGAAAATAACCTTCAAAACCTTTTTGGTAATGACAACCTCGATTGTTTCTTGATTCTTGAATGTAAAAGCATTTTAGGATACCTCCTATATCTTTTTCTGTACCGCTGACAATGTCTGGCCGTTTTAGAGTTTAAGAGAAACGTTTTTGTGCAAACATTGTGTACCACGATTAATATTTGTAACCATTGCTTATGATAATGGTAACTATTTTTTATGATAATGGTAACTTTTACTTATGATAATGGTAAATATTGGTTCGCACCATCCATTAAGCGTATCACGATAGCCGAGTCGCAGTGTAGTGTTCAGCGGGGCTCTGTTCAGATAGCGCACGGTCCGCGGAAACAAGATCGCCGATGCGAGGGTCAAATTGCGGCCAGCGACACTGCTCAGTTAAACCGGGGTTAAGTTAACGGTTAGTTAACTTATTAAGTAAACAGTTAAACTCCTATTTTATAATCTTTTTTGTTTGCTAATCTGTGGTTAGGAACCGGTTGTTGTTGACAGATGTCTGTTAAACCTAGTCGAAGTCTAACCATCCGAATGATTTGCGTTGCGTTAATTACAGATCGTCTGAGCTACTGAAGTCAGCACTATTTCGTAGAAAAAGGAAACAACGAATAACTTAAACATTAAACAACCTGCCACACTCAACTATTAACCGAACCTCAACCGCTGATCAAACTAATTTACTGTGGAGCCAGCCCTCAACTTTATGGTTTCTATTCCAGACCCTCTCAAGATGTCATTCAGGCGGCGAGTGCTGCGCTCCAGGCATTGTCACCTCTGTTACCATTGTGTTACCGGTCATAACTGTGTGTTTCGAGTTATGAAGTAGATATTTATAAGTTATACTTCGCTCGTGTGATTTGTCGTCGCATTTCGAGAGGCTTTTTGCCTAAGCGACTAGTAATGCTGCCCACCCAGGCAAAAACGCGCCAACGATCATATTCACAGGGTTTTACTGACAACACTGTATATACAAGAAAATCGTTATTTCTAGCCAAATGTTAAGTCTTAACTGAAAGCTAAAATTTACTAAACAATTTATAAATTATTATCTCGGTATGAGTTTGGATATGCTTGTAAAACTAATTTAAGTCAACAGTATTCTAGAATTCAAGCTTTCATAAATATAGCGTGTTTAAGTAAAAAAAAAAGAAAACGAAGTAAAACGAAGAAAAACAAATCTATCATTCGCTTACATTATACAATTTAATATGAAATAAAAAAAAATACCAAGTTTTATCCACATTATAACAGAAGCGGAACTGGGCGCTAACTCTAAATATGACGTCACACAACCTCGTCACGAACTGTCAAAATGTTTAGCAATATTTACACAAAACCCTGAGCGAAAAAGACGTCCTTAACAACCCAGAAATTATCAAATTAAACCGGCCCCAACTACTATAATTAACAAATCAGCGATAGCTCCCCAATTACGGCGCCGGTTCCGGGAACCGCCAATAATTCTGGAGCGGCTGGAGGAATATTTTTTAGAAAAATTAAATTCGAAAGAAGGCTGCGAGCCGATGCCTCTGCCGATAAGTTACAACTTTAAGTTTAAAACTACATACGCACATTAACGCTGCTGCCTGCAGCGGAAAAAAGTAAAAAAGAGTACGGAGAACACAGGTATATATACGAGCTTGAATGATACGGCCCTGACGCCCGCCGGGACCGTCGGCACAACAGCGTCCGGGACCGCAGCCCTACGTTCCCAACTCCTAAACACGGAGTAGTATTCAATGCCCACTTTTGTTATACGATGAAGTAGCATGCTTATTGAAAGCGTAAATGACTAAGTGAAGCTTCTATATCCTGAACCTGAATTCAGATTTACGTTGAATAATCCTAAGAGGCACTACAAATTGTCAATATGTTTACGCTTTTTGTTACAAGTTACATCGGAAACTGGAACGAAAGTCAGCACGCTTTGTGTTGTCTTTTTTATTTGTTACTTACATTGATGGATGATAGCTGCAGTGGCTTGTTTAAACAAAACAAATAATCAGTTAAAATATTTGTTTGAATAATCATGCTATGCTTTTCATTTTAATACTAAGCTAAAGATTACTTGATGAATCCTAAACTGTTTGTCTTGCAAAGTGTATGATAATTACAAATAGATTGACGGCTTAATTTAGCTTACAAAAAATCTACATAAAATATAAGCCCTTATCCTTAATACTTCAAATGTACACGCCAAAAATGTATGTAACATAGATTCTCAAAGAGTAATTAAAAAAATAGTTAAAAAATCAATTAAGCAACATAAACCTGCCGTTTCTGCTAGCGGTACGCGCTATCTGGGTAAAGAATTTTTGGAATACCGGCGGTCGGCGATGCTATCGAGTACGACTTCGATTCCAGACACAGGCTCTATCACCGGCCGTGCCTCTACTGGGGGCTGATTCCACTGTCATATTTATTATGCTATCATATTTCATACTAATATTACTACAGGTCGACTTTGGGTTTGTTTATTATTCTTTTATATTTTAAGAGTACTACGCGAACGTATATAACCTCCTGAGGCCGAAATTTACAAAATGTAACCTATCACTATAGCCCAAGGTACTTCGTAAAGGACAAAAGTCTTTAGACAGCTAAGGACGGCGATTTCAAAATTAAATAAAATTATAACAGCAGGTTTTGGGGTGTTTTGACTGGAACAAACATTATTTGCAATTATATATAATTATACATATTTTTTTGATATTATTTGTCCTTAAAAAGGCACTTCAGCTACTGCTCATTCCAAGTTTTCTTAAGTTGCCAGTCTTTATGGCGCGAAAGATTTTGTACTTTATACAGACTCCGCGGCCTCAGGAGGCTATAATCATTTTTATATCCCACAAGCCCAGCTCTACGATAGAAAATCTCTTCCAACAACCCCGTATAAGGTCGGGATACATATTATAAAATTTAAAGGACATTTTGTTTTATTTAGCACTCGTCTATACTCCATTGATGTGACTGCTGGCTTAGACTAATGACCCACCCATACACCTCAGACGTGCCAGTTTTGTTTTTGCAGATATCTGCGAATCTGCGTGACTCGAAAACAATTTGAGTGTCTTTAGAATTCAATTCGATTCACGGATTTGTTTTTATGTATTACCATACTCTCAGACATAAGTAGCATTCGATCGTCTTTGTGTTATGTCAGAGTCAACGTACTGGCGTAGCGAAATAGTGAGATTGTATGCAAGGAATTCAAAGGTCACAATATGAAATTCTTCTGAGTACCACTATAATTACATACTTGGATGTAAACCAATTCTTTAGAATAATGTCTTAGAAAATTTTACAAATACTGTAAGAAAATGTTAATTAAATAATAAACAATAATAATTATGACATTATACAATATGTGGGTGTTAGTTATAATTATGTGAACTTCCGTACTCTTCCAATGTTTGTTTAGGTTAATTGGATTGGATTCGCATAATGTGTGCAGTGAAACGGGATATGGCAAGGCTTTTTGTGTGTATATGTAATATCTATAAATAACATGTGTATAGATTGTACATTAGGAAATTGGATACTGCTGTTTGTAACGGCAACCATTGTTGCATAGTTGGTAAAGGATGTGCCGTTTCTTTTTTGTCACCTTAGAATGTAAAATATATGGACTGCGTCATATGATGTTCAGTTTTAGTGATTGTTTTAATATTCTGATATCAGGAAGAATGGCATTTCTATGCCACTTAATTAATTTATGCTATTTATAACAAATCTATTTGGTTATTCACTATCTAGACTCAATAAACGGATGGATAAGACTAACTTATAGACACATTCTATATCTTTTATATTCTAAGGTTCATAGCCGACTTAATTTTTTACCTATTTACAGAAAAATGTATTTTATGTTGTATATTTTGAATGATCATTGTATATAAAACTTATTTTCAATATCGGATAGTTTATTTTTTTAATATAATTTCAAATAGTTTAAGTCTATTTTTGTTATGTTCTTTCTCTATTCCATGTTCTGGTTCCAAAAGTTATCAATGGTCAATATAGTGGTCGTTGTAAAATCTTTTTTTTATAATTTAATCATGTATGTATAATATTAGAATGTTTAATGCTGTAGAAATGCAGCAGTTGTATGTCTATGTATTTGTGTATTTGTCAAGCCCCTCGATAATAAAATTGAAAATACAGGGCACTTTTAGGACATGGTGTTTTACTTTTAGAAGATATTGGGCGTTTTGAATGGCAGACAAAAATGTGATTGTCTTTATGTAAAGAAAACAAACTAAAATAAACATTTCAGACGTTTCAGGTGCTTTATTATTTCGCATACATTGCTTTTGTTAAGTTGTTAATTAAGAATATTATCTTTATTTCTTGTTCCTTATTGGGCGTTTTCGTTATGAAGTAATTGCTGGCTTCGTTTCAAGTGTAGCTTAATAGCTTTCGCTCGATATGTATAAGGAAAGTCAGGTATTATAGTCTATGACGTCACCTTATTGATTAGTCTGTTGAAACAATTAAAAACATATTTTTAGCACTAACCTTTATTTTTCTTTGAGTTAGTTTCATAACAAAATCACATTAATTAACTCACAGTGTAAACTTTGGCGAAACAACTTCAGTGTTATATGTAATATTACAAATTGCAAAATCCATTGAAATATTACCGTATATTTAGATGTCCCACTCCAATGTTATTGAAATTATGATGACGATTCGAATCGAATGTTTGATTGATTGAATAAATTATTACAAAAACAAATATAGTTTATATATATTTATAGAGTTATAAAAATGATGTGAAATCGATACAAGCTTGAAATGATTATACATTTTTTTTTCTCTTTTAGTACAACTGAATTCATGAACTGGATTATTTAGAAATATCTAGAAATCCAAAACATGTTGAAACTTATAAAAGTAAAAAATATCCTTAGCCTTGTAAGATTATTTAATAATCTTATAAGAAATGCATTCAAGGCATTAGTGTACATAAAATGGTTAAATAATACACTGAAGCACTTTATAAATGTTTAATGGTTACTGAAAGTGTATTATATATTTTACATAAATTTTAGACGCTAATTAATAATTTAACGTCTCTAACAGCAGTCGGAAAGACTAGAAAGAATTAAACTAATAAGACTGATATTGCATAATTTATGCTAAAATCCTGTTAAGTAGACATAGTGTAGTCTAATTATATAGGAGATTAGGTTACAATATTCAAAAATCTTATCGAACATTAATATATAACTTTATTTATTTTATGATTGTCT
>DWNJ01000509.1:0-15123 GCA_018250275.1 Udranomia eurus | reverse complement strand
CAGAGAGCGCATTCATCATTTTAAAACTAAATATTCAAAAACAAACAGTCCAATATGAATGTGTATTGAAATAACATTCGGAATTATTTTTACAGATTTGTTTCGAAAATATACATAGAGTTTTTTAAATAATAAACATTTTAAATCCTTTAATAATGTTAAAGTTTTGCGTTTCAGCTTTTATCTTTTATGCCTTTAACTGGTCGTGGTATTTTTCCATTAGGGGCTTATTCTTAAAGCACTGGCCACGCTGCTCCAGCTCAGACTTACATGAGTTTTAGGTTTGTGGTCAACCAGTCCACTGATAGCACTATAGTGTCCCGAATGCTAACTATGCTAATGTTTTCTAAGTATGGCCCAAGAATGAATTGAACTAGAACGCAGAAACTAGATTTAATACGTAGGAGTTGTATTAACCCAATTTAGGCATCCAAGTATTACTGTACTATAGACAAGAGGCCTCGACTTGCTTTGGACTGTTTTCAATGCAAGTAAAACTGCGGTTAATATATCCTATTATTATCAGATTCGATTACAATCAAAGACAATAAAACAAAATCATATCAAAGAATAGTGAATGCTTTATTACGTGCATCGACCAATTGTAGACATTTTAAAATTTCCGTTCATAAATAACACTCCGTCCGCTCGATTCCTCATGTACGATTAGTGCTTGCCCCAGCCCAAGCCGCCCCAACCGCCCTTGCCGTAGCCAAGACCGCCCCAGCCGTAGCCGAGTCCGCCGTAGCCGAGACCGCCGTATCCGAGACCGCCCCAGCCGTAGCCGCCGTGGCCAAGACCGTTCCAGCCGATAGTGCTCACGATGGGCACGGTCTTAAGCACTGGTGCGGTGATGATCGGCGCGGGAAGGGCCTTGATGATGGGGATGGGAGCAGCCTTCACGATAGTGGCAGTTGATACAGCTGGAGCGATTATAGGTGCGCTGATGATCGGTCCAACCAGACCTGTAAAACATTAGAATTTTTATAGTCTTTTTGGGTCTCTGGCTCTCAAGGTAAGGTTTCATTGTGCCGTACGTTAGTACGGCTTATGCATAAAAGTAGTTAGTAGGATTTACCGCCCCACTTTCAGCAGTAATATCCACGTAGCGAAGTTTTCGTTATACAAATACATTTATTAACTAATGCTACTACACTTGGGTCTGCCCCATAATTAATCAATTCCCTCCCTTCCCTCCCCTTTTGCGATCTTGACATCTTTGCGATTCTCAACTCGTCAAGAGCCAGAATGCTATTATATGTTTGGACATGTATGGGCGTGCATTGTACAAACTGCCGTTGTACATTGTACGTTGTACTCGACATAAATGTAATTTTGAAAGCGTATTTAAAAAATAAACCGCTTAAGCTAATATAACTTTGTAAATTGACACTTCGATTAATTTTGACCCTTTTCAAATTATCTCTGTCTACAGTTACAGCAATTTTCATTGTCCACAGAGCAACTTACGGCTAGATATAATGACGTAACAATCCAATCTTGACTAATCTAATAACTTAATAGACTAGGGACCATGAAATTATTGGTTCTACTTTGGGAATTAGTCCCACTTAATGGAATGAGTTAAATTATGTGTCCATACAACCATTTAAGGGAAGAAACTTTGGATAGTGGTATTTTATTTAAATTTTAATGTTGTACAAAGAAAGCAAACCCTTTATACAAGTTTTCTTTTGTCATTGGACTTAAAATAAAAGAAAATATGACAATTTTTTCTTATCTGTGTTACGACATTTCGATCGGTCATTTTATTTTTAATACTACTAAGTTCGGCTTCGATGTTTTTATTATATAGGCTGAGTTGTTACGCCATTATGGCACCATTTTTTATTGCTCAGGAAAAGCATATTTCAGAATAAAAACCACCCTATTAGCTTTTCTTTACCCCAGAATTTCACGATGATTCGTCAAGAGTTGAGTTCAGACGTTAAAGCCTTATAAACAGTCCGACATTCACCTTCATACATTCTAGTTCGAAGCTGAATTTAAGATAAAGATAGAATTTGGATTATTTACAAGTACATATTTACAAGCAACAAATTACTTGTATAGTCAGTAGTAATATAAACTACATGTCACATTCTTCCTCTATTAGGCGATTTTTCCATTCAAGATTCCCTCTCTCTCTCTTTGAATAAACATCGCATACAATAATTTATTTATCTAGTATAATTATGAATTCAATTAGTATAATTATTTGTTTATTTAATTTGTATAATTATTAATCTGTTAATTTAATTGAGAGTAAACCAATACTCGTAAACACTTCTTGAAAGTCATCTGTTTGTCCAAAATTCAATTGTTGCTCTTGTATGTACGACAAAATGTCATCATGTAAATACACTCAGGAACTTAGGAAGGATCGAGGTAGCTCTTCGCCAATATACTCACCATGTCCACCTAATCCACCATATCCACCGAGCCCATACCCGTAGGGAACGGCTTGGCTCACAGCCAACAGGCAAGCAAACTGCGGAAAATATTGACAATATAATTATTGTGTTTTATTTACGAGGTATACCTGACATAGACAACCCTGTCTAAAACGATATCAATATACCGTGACCGCGTATATCATAAAAGTCTTTTAAAAAATCACTCTGGAGTGTTCTTTTATCTTATGTTTAATGTACCTTCTTAAGTAATTTAATTATAAGTAAGCTGACTATTACAAATTACTTATTTATTTACTAGTCGGTACGAATGTATTTTAGTCGGACTTTCTTTTATTTATGAAAAAAACACTAAATGTTAATTGACACTGGCCACAACACATCAGTAAAAACTGCATTCAAATCGGATAAGCAGTTTCTGTCTCAAAGGCACAGACAAACATTCTAAAAATATTTTTTTGGGTGTTCTTTAATAAATACTCTAAAATGATGAATGATTTTGTTACGATACACTTAGCAATGTAATCGACGCTTTATAGTCTGCTGGGTTGGTTCTCTTAGAATCTAAAAATCTACGTGTAACACGTAACAAGGTGATAGTTAATTTTATGAAAGATAATGAACTTATATTATTACGTACATTATCTAAAAAACAATCAAGTAACTTTGATCAAATCAAAACTTGTCACAATACAAAGAAACTATCGCTTCTAAACCGCTGGACTCACTCACTAATTACTAAGTAACTGACAATATTACAAAAATGATTAAATACTATTCATATTCTAACCAATGCAACGTTAAAACGCTCTAGTACAAGTAGTTGAGGTAGTGAAAATTGGCAGTTTCGACAGTGTCTAAACTACGACGCAACGAACAATACAGAACTATTAAAGTTGGCATTGAAACGGCTGTCTAAACTCCAATCGATTCACACTGCAACTATGTGTCCGTGATAAACGCAGACTTTACATTGAATAGATGTGGCATGAAGGCACAACTAGTTGTGGTTCCACCTCGGACCTGGCGGTAGGCCGAGCCTAACCTAGGTTAGGTTTTTTTTATGGCTTGGATGTAGCAAACGAGCATGCCGTCCACCTGATGGTAAGTGGTCACTCCCGCCCATGGACAAGACAGGATTAAAGGATCTTTCTTAGGATGACCACAAATGCATTGCTACCCCTGAGAACTAAGTAGGAACGCCTCGGTTAAGTATAACTTGATTGTGCGTTGGTTACTACTTCAACTTCATAAAAACACCATATTAGTTTCTTTGAAGTAAGAAAATAATACTGGTCTAATCTTTCCGTTACAAAAGTTACGATGCACCATGGGCAAACATTGCAGTTATATTTTTATGAAATTATATGTGCTACACTCGCACATTACAATTATATTATGGCATGGCACCTGCTAAAGTATCCTATAGTTGGCAAAAAATTTACGCGAAACTGGCAAGAAATCGATTAAAATATTTTTTGTTTATGTGGCAAGTAAGAATTTGGATAAATTATATTCAATTATCGCACAGCATGTCTAATCATTGAGTGGTCTATGGTTCACCTAATTGGTACTCACAATAGAAACTGTGCAATAGCTGCAAATATACCTACTCTGTCGAATTCATGTTCTGTTTTAGTTTGGCACTTGGATAATGATTTTCAAACGACGCTAGATCTCCGAAAATTAAGACCATTGCGTAATTGAATGATTGATCTAGATTTTAAACTTGTCTGATATTATTTTACTTGGTTAATTAGTTATTTCTCTTATGTGGTTTAATTTATCAATCATTGTTGCTAAATTGCGTAAGTTACATTTTTCTAACTTGGAACCCAGCAACGAAAACAGTGTTAATACCAAATATAAAAGTAGAAATTGATACAGCTCGCCTGATTTTGGGCAGTTAGAACTCAGAAAAGGAACTCATGAACACAATCACAGGTTCAGTCCAGATTCGTCAGGAGTTACTAGCAGAAAAGCCGAGCAGGCACAAGATGTAACCAACCTAATTCAACAACACTTTACGGGACACTATGACCTACTGACTGATTGAAGCTATGATCATCCCATTCCCAATGTTCTCAATCTTTCAAAACAAACAAATAATACTCACGGTTATGTATCCGTACATTTTACTTCAGTTGTAAGGACGAAGTGTACTCACAGTAAGCCGGGCTACCTATTTATACCGCCGCGTTTCCTGCCCAAAACCGACGGATCAGCTGCATGCAGTTGCATCAATTGCACCGACATTAGCATAATCCTTGTAGCGTTCGTTTCAGTTTACGAAGCTGATACCTTCCTTAATATCGATTTATTAGATGTAAATTTTTAGATGTTTTGCGTCGCCCTTTTTGCGCTGTCGATACATTATCTGTATTCATGACAGGTTCATACTTTTTCTTTACACAAACACCCTAAATTTGCCTTTAAGCCCTGTTCTAACTGCGGCGTTATTAACAGAACTAATTGTGTTCTGGTCTGAATGGTGATGAGATAAGTTAGTTTTCGTTTCACGTATTACATTCTCCAGAAAAAAGATGGCGTTCGTTACCAACTGGAAATAGTAAACTACCCAAATTAAAAAGCGGGAAGCATAACAAACGGGTCTTGCATTTTAGGGTTGACCGTGACTCTCTCGAGTAAGTTCTTTTTTCTTTCTTCTACTTTCTTAGGTTGAACACAAATGCATCGCTGTGGAAGTTCCAATTTAGTCCCCTGAGGACTAAGTAGGAATGCAGGTTAAGCATGTCTCCCTGACCACCCCTTCAAAAACCGCAACACAGCAGCAAGAATACTGTTGTTATACGGCAGAAATAGGAGTGGCGGTGGTGTCTTTGGAGATGAACCGTAAAAGGTACCATCTTCTAAAAGTAGAGTTGATTTTAATTGTTTACTTGTTAGATTCATTTGCATCTTCGTAGCCTCTACCCTTATGGGGTCAAGCAAAGTCCTTGGATTTGAACAAAGACCTACGTCATCACATATCAAGCGGGTCATTCGTGCACATAATAGCCAATAAGTATGTATTCAAACACAAAGTCTGATGTTTAATCTATAAATTTATCGAACGATAACTGATGCGTCGGGCGTAATCCGGTTTCAAACTCTGCTGAGTCGGATATTCTCAGTTAAGGGCACATTCCGATCCGTTGTAGCTTATGAAGATATGTTAAATGTTTTTTTTTAAGTGAAAACTTTTGAAGCTACGTTTGGCGCAGGAAAAACTCACGTCACGCAACATATAATTAATAGTTCTGATTTGATTTTATTTTATTCCATTTAATTTGAGACAGCAACTTTTCAACTAATGTGACTAAAGTTTGTTTAACTTTTTACCGTATAATTTTATTTCACGTATTTTGATGAGCAATGAACATTAAATATAGTTCCGTTGGGTCTGGGGTTTGTTATAAGCCTGATAGGAATTTGAAAAAAAATACCGAATCATACTCAGTGTGTAAACATTATGTTTCGTCAATCAATGCGGAATAATTAAACGCTTAGTTGGGCACTGAGGCCGGCATTAACATTTCAATGTATTGGACGAGTAACCGATAATGTGTGTGCAATATTATTAAATTATGAGCCAGGTTCTATTAAAAACCATGACTCGATTAACTCAGGGCTCCATATTGATCTTACTGCTCCATATTAAATATATCATTAACTAGTTGTTGCCCGTGGAGTTACTACCGTTTTGAATTATGTGGAATGGAGTATTTTCCGACTTACTTGACATTTATGGTTATATTTTCAGTCTATGTGCTATTCTGATATATAAGCTAGACATTGTACAGTTATATAGATAAATCCGTTAAGTAATTTATGCGTGAAAGAGTATTAAACAAATATCCTTACAAAAATACGAAAGGCATTAGCAGGATAATTATGCCGGTTGAATTTTAGATTATTTAAATAATTAACGTACCTTTAAACCTAAAGGAATAAACCTATTCCTTCCTCTCTACAATTCTACTGAAAAATAATCAAATAATAGAATAAAAGATCACTCCGCCGCGAAAATAAGTATGACCACCATTGAATAGAGAAAAACGCAAAAATGGCTATTGTATTCTCAATTTGCATTTCAGACTGACTTCTAATCGGAAATCGAAAGTCAGAAAAGAGTCGCCATTCCAGCCTAGGGCTAATTGCATCTCATCTCACCCCTCACCCCTCTTCTCCCCCCAACTCATGTAATATTAAAATTTCGCACGCGCAAATATTAAGCAATTCAATTTATCAATTCCGTAAATAACTATAATTATCGGAAGCGCACATTTTCACAATTATGCATGATAATATTAATTGCTGCATTTGCATCCAAAACCTATTGCAGTTGCACCGAAGATATATGTGCGATGATTACTTTGATTTCCATATTTGCTTATTATTTGGCAACAGGTTTGCATTTTGCAGGTTTCTCTTTTTCCTGACAAACATCACATCTGTGGTCTTTGTGGAGACGCTATTGAAGTTCGAAGAACTTAGTTCGTTAGTTATGGAAAGAATTTTTTTTTTGACTGGTTCGTTCAAGAATCAACAATCAAAGGGATTTATTAATTATAAGGCAATAAGATATTTTTTCATTATAAGTACACTTAATGATCGTCATATACAATTCCACTAAGTCGATTATATATTATGTTATGGCAGCGTTGTTGCTGTTCTTACAACCAGTGTTGCTGCTTTTTGGTTTGAAAATAGACTCTTAACCAGACATTATATTTTAGTCCTCAAGTAGGAATGTATCTGTTGTCGACCTCAAACCGAACTTCCTGTCTGGTGTTGATTAATGACGTTTATGAGCTGTAGTACCATGGGGTCCAACAGTGATTAGTCGTAAAAGCAGTTGTTTTTAAATCAAATACAAAAAAACAAATCATTACGGAAAGGGTAGGCGTGAAAAATGTCAACATACAAACATTTAAAAGACAATTTAAAAAATTCAAATTACAAACTGTCAAATTAAAAGACGTCAATTTATTACTTGCGTAAAAAATGTCATAATGGCCGTTTTAACATGGTTACATAATACACTTTTTAACATGGTTACATAATACATTGTCATATTTAACGTCTGTCAAAATTATCTGGTTCACAGTGAAATCGCCGTAGAGATGGGGATTGCCGGGATTATGATTTTCCGAATTTACTATTTTACGAAATCCGACTGTTTAATCCGTTTTAGTGCAATACCTGTCCGAATCGGCGCTAGTCAAAATGTTCGGCTATTCAATGAGCGTGCTACAGTTTTATAATCGAATCGGACATTTTATTACTTCCCGATTTGCTTTTTTATTCATGATGAAAAAATTACTGAAGATCACAAAAGTATATGTTATTCTACCTGAAAATTATATTTTATAAATATATATTGATGTTTTTGTTTCATTAGAATATACTTTTAAAAGTTGATAAAGAATTTAAAGTGTAATTTTGACACGTAAATAGATTTTACAACTTTAGGGATTTTTTTTAATTCCACACGTACGTTTTATTATGGGTTTTATTTGACAACTGGGCTGCAACAAGGTACCGAAGCGTTAATAACGTAGATAATATATGTATTCAATTCTCGGTTTATTAATAGTTTTTGTTTGCAAGAGCAATTAACAAGCAATTATTTACATTGTTTCAGCTACCATAGTTTCTTCATGTGCTACGTATTATTATTTAACGTTATTTTCTTAAAACCTCTGCGCACATTTCGACTACGCTGACACAACCGGTACACCACCACGCTTTATAACAGTAGTGTTTTTGCTGCGGCGTTCTGTGCCCTAATTCTTGTTAAGAAAGTTTAGAAATCGTGCTATCGAAAACCCACTACTGACGTGTGCACGTCAGTGACATATCAACTAGAAGCTTGGTAACGATGGAAATGAAAATAAATAGCGGTTTACGTTCGAATCCGTCAATAAACCTAACTTTTGTACAACCACTTCTCAAAATTGACGACGATGGTCTATGACAACGATCGAAGCTATGTTTCCGTATACGCTTTGACGATACTTCAACTCAACCTAGATATAATCGTTTCTTGTGCTGCAAATGAGTCGCGTGAATACGGAAATCAACTTTACGGATAAAATCGCTTCGATGCTATTGAAGTTTTCTTACGTGAATTAGGCAAATTAGGTTTGAAGGGTTAGGTTACAAGAGAAATGAAATGAAAATTATTTATTGTTGACTGTTTGACAAAGATGTTACAACAAAAGAGGCACTTATCCCAACTTAGTCTTCAGGGGTAGCGTCGCATTTGTAGTCAACCTAAGACAGAACTTCGATTCGATCTTGGGATGATTACAGATGACCATGCAATGACCACTTACCATCAGGTGGACCGCATGCCCGTTTGCTATTTCCCCGTCATATATTGAAAAAAAATGACAATATAATTAAAAAAGACATCGAAACAATATCATTAAAAAAATACACAATAAATCAGGGCTGGGACCTTATAGTGAGACTAGCTTATATATATATGTTACGGACCCTCCTTCGCGGACAACACAAACGCTTTACATGATACATGATACTTTACATTACAGATGTCCATGAGCGGCATTGACCTGACCATCACATTGACTGCTAATATATATATAAATAAAATAGTTCTAACTAATGGAAGGTAAAATATTTACTCTACTTAGAGCTCTCTTGTACCGTAAGCGGACTACGTAATATATAAGTAGTTTCCGATAGTGAAGCTGTATCTCGCTGATCTATTTATTTCCGCAAACTTTCGCGGTAACTTCTAATTGTGTTTGGCTTTAGAAATAACGGTGCCATAGAGTACTATTGGAAGCATTTTTATTGGTAATTAAACAGCAATTTTTAAATAATTTAATAAACGTACGTACGTATTACAACGTACGTACGTATTAAATTGATTGGTTTGATTTTATTTAAAATTTATTTTCTTTTTTGGTCAATTAAATAAAAGCTTTTTTAAAAGGTTCTTTCACCATCAATTGTTTACTTTTATCCCGGATTTTGTACCGAAGTCATCCTACAAACCTGCTAACATATTATAACTATTATCTCTGCTATTACTTTGAAATAAGTCGTCCCACCAGTCGTGTTACCAGTAAAGCTGGAACTGGCCTGATATACCAATTTATTCGAGTTAGCAAACTTCCGCTCTAACTTCTAATCGCGTCTGGGGATAAATCCTTGGCTCCAAGTAATGTTACCATGCGTTTGATTTTTCATGGACCGTGTCCACATTAATAGTGGCTAACATGTACATTGTACAATTGACAATAGCCTAAGTGGACACTTAATGTTATAGTTATAATGATGGACAACCGGAATCAGACATCAGAAGCGACATGACAGGATTATTCCAAATTTCAGTTTATCTTAATTTGAATTTTCATAATTGATACTTTTTTTTCGAAATTTTATCATTTCCTCGTAAATTATTGTCATATACAATTCCTCAGGCAATTTGTAAGATTCCGCGTTTTACAAACGGCGTCATCCGTTTAAGAACGCTCGCTGTTTTCCATTGCATTTAACCAATCGGGCTGTTACAATAGATCAACTTGATCGCAAGGACTCACCCATGGACTCTGTACCCCGTACCACTTAAATAATAATAATACTAGTAGAACGAAGGCCACATCGTCGTAAGCGGCACCTCACTTACCATCGGGTAAAATACCAGTCGACCGCGGGATTCAGATAAAAAGTTCTAATTCTGATCAAACTGACGTAGAAATCCTTATAAATCTCCAAAGTCTTCAAACCCTATAAAAAATAATAATCATGGTAGAACACCATATGCCATAGCTAATTCTGATCAGATCCGATTCAAGCAGATTCCAGTTAAATAATAACAAGTAATCCTGGTAGAAAGATGACTTTTGTCACATCAAATTCTGATCAAGTTAGAGTCAAAGAGAAAATGTAGTCTCCAAAAACCTAACGACTTTTATGTAGACACCATTGCTCCCTAACACCCTTCTCATTAACTCACATATGTATCACGTAGCACGGATTTCAGTCACGTGTCAAGCCCACGTTTATGCTGTATACATTTAGGACTTTTAAGCCTACATATGGCGTAGTAACTTCCGTGTTGGATGCTACGTGGATTTTAAATTATGGCACTAAATCAGTAGCACGTCACGTTTTGTGGTTAAATATACTTTGTTTCTCAAAAATTAGCAGTTTCACTTAATAAGTAATTAAAAAACACAATATTGCGAAATTAATTATTGGTAGGTTACAATAATAACGTTGTAAACGATTTGATAGGGCAGAACAATATCTTTTTACAAACAAAATGATGGCCGGACCGGCTATTAACTTTTTAGGATAATCATAAACGATAGTATTAACTATCAGTTACATTATAAGTCCATTATTTATAATATTGAGGTAGCAAACGAGAATTCACTCCACCTAAATAAGTGCTCATTGCCGCTCATGGATATGACATAATTGTCCCGTGAGTTCAATATGGAACCAAAATCAAACTGTACAATTAATTTATTGATATCAAATTATAATTATTCAAAGAGTGCTGCCATTTTATTTTCGGCTTTTTTCTCCCGGTCTACCACGCCCTGAGGACCTGAAGGTCTTGAAAGCCGATGCCCACTAACTAATGGAAATGTATATGACGTTCATTAAGTGTATTTGAATGAAAAGATTGATACTTGATTCTTGACATATTCATCAAGCCAAGATAGGATCGAAGCTCTTTCCGAGGTCGACTACAAGGTCGTTAGCACCCTCCAGTTACCTTACCACACCCGTCAAATCAGGACCTAGCAGAACAGTGCTGTTAGGCAGAAATACAAAAAGCGTACAGTCTCTATCATCCTTAAAATGGCGCGTTCTAAACAAACTCTAGACTCGCTTCCCGCGGGAAATAAGAAACGACAAGCAAATTGTTTCCCGAAGCCAGGCTCAATTTAAAATTCATTAGTTCAGACAACGGAACAGAATATGGGGCGCGTACATGTGATTCGTCACACGAACACGTCATACATCTATTGTTTTAGTATACCAGCAGAAGATGAAAGTGTCTGCTACATTAAAAAGAGAAAAAGAAAAGAGAATGAATGAACATGAAAACACAATGTATCTCACAAGTAATACATATTATATTAAATTTGATTGTTTAATGCGATTTCCAAGTCAATTTATTTAAAATTAATCTACTTGGTGTTTATTACATTGATCTCACAACTTTTTTCGATAGTAGAACTGAGTTGCGTGACTTGGTCCATAAGGGTTCCTTGATCTGTTCGATTGTCGTTTTACCATCATAATGTAGCAACACATAATTTGCATTTATTAATCTGCTATTCTTTTTATGTATAAAAATGACGTATTGTATTTTAAGTGGGTCTTATAAAAGAACTAGCTTTTGTTCGTGATTCTGTTCACATAAAGAATAATGAACTAAATTTTGGACAATTCCCCGTAAAAACAATTCACCTTTAGGAGATACTTTCGTGATATAAACTCCCTATTTTTCTCCCTATATTTTTGCTTGGGTCCCAAAATATCTCCATACCAAATGCATTGCGTGCATTTTTAGACTGGAAGATCTTAACTTTCACATTGAGTCAGTATAGATTTCTAGAAACTTTGTCAACATTATACATATTATATTATAGTATACTTTCTAAAACTATTCTGAATAGCCTTATTTATACAATAATGAAGTTACTAGTGTATACAGGAGTGAAATAAAAATGCAACTGAATCTTCCGTCTCGGCTTCTTTAAAATTCATTACGCCATACCAGCACAGCAATCCAATATGCAACGTGAACAAACATAAATATCTACCGAAGACAGATGTCAACTCGTGCGACGAATGGCGGAATTCCTGAAAAATATTCCTAGGAAATTTCTTAGGAATTTTTGTGTTACTTAGAGCAATCTCGCTTGCTCCACTTCAAGTCGAGTGTTCACTGTATCTTGAAACATAATAGGGGATCTCTTAGATTTTTTTTGTAAGTAACATGATTTTATTTACAAATAGCTTAATACCACATAAGATGCTTATTTCTAGAGGGAGTTAGGGGAAAAATGTATTCATGTTAGAAATATCCAATATGATATTTCTTGTTCAATATGATACTTATACAAATTTCAAATATCTTTATTTTATCACCGACTTCGTCTGCTTTGTTTATAAGTTTAGTATATTAACGTCTGCCACGACGAACGTATGGCCCGACGGCCGCTCCGCCCCCGCATTTAAATGTCTGATATCTTCTAAAACAATAATTTTAACAATATATATTATATGTACTGAAATAAGCAATTTATATCGACATTAAATGCAAACAGTATCTATCAAGTTAGCGAGCTAACTTGGTAACTAAATTTGTTTTGTAAAATCTTTCCGTACCACTTTAAAATTTTGGATAAGGTTTACTAACAACCTTTATATTAAGAGGAAAACAAAATACACTATTCGTGGATAACTTTACATTCCAAGTGAACAGATTCCAACTGATCCAACCGATGAACCTTCTATCATCTGTGGAACTGAATTTACTCTAAACTTATATCATAAAGTAGTGTGTCCTAACTTAGCTCGTGAGACTTCAATTGATATCTAGGTCACGGCCTGTACTGCCACTGTACGAGGGAAATAGTCGAAGAATATTGGAATATTGTGGCTTAGACGGACACAGGCCTTAATAGAATCGGATATCGAGGCAGCGAGAAAACAATCTTAGTTTTGTTTATTTGGAACCTTAAGAATAATATTTTTTGGAATCCGGTGACTGCTTGTTCGGTATGACATGACGAAAGGATTAAGACGGATGTCTGTAGGGGAAGGGGGTGGATAAATAGATAGATAGATATAGAGATATGTCGCGGGAAGGACAGGGGACAATTGGAGCTAGAAAACTTAAGATTTATCGAAGACGGAAAATCATATAATTCACGCCTATTTAAAACAGTGAACTCCTTCAAGTTGATGAATGTATGGATTAGAAGTTTATGGATTTTGTGTGTCATATTAAAAAAAATGTATGTGTGTACATGATAAAAATAGGAATTGATTATTCTGCTATTCAGGGCTGAGACGAGTTATTATTATATAAAACAAGTAAATGGTTAAAATCAGTACAACCGTTCTTGAGTTAGAAATGGTGTGATTAACAAGATTTGATACTTTACAATATATAAAATGTGTTACAGTCTTAATTGGTATAACAATCAAACAGGAACCTTCATAAGCGACTATAGAAATAACGGTATGCAAAACATACCGTAATTTCTACAGTACCGTACAGGATCGTTATGAAAATCGCGTAATCCTGACGATTTGTAGCAAAACTTCACCCATAAACTCTATATACAGCAAGGGCGTTATTAAAGACGCCGGCTGCACGCGACATCACACAACCTTATAAAATATTACGTTTTCAAATGCCTTTGCGAATACGAACTTACTAACATGTGAGAAGCGTAACTTGGGCTGTTTGTTAAAATTTTAATACGTCATGTTGTGTAGACCTTGAAAAGAGAATACTGAAGTATCTTAGCGCTTGTAAGCCATCTGATGCCAAATTCGGTCTGTGTAGTCATTTCAGTGATAAATGCAAATATTCTTATTATGCGTAACGCGAGTAAAGCAACATGTCAACTGGGTTACTTTAATCTTTATTGGATTAGACATTGGAATTAAAAAGCGAGCTCCCAAGCAAGGCGCTAAATTATAATATAAATTAAAATATAAATATGTATATTAATATCATAATAAACCAAATCATATCACAAAGTCCTGTGCCTCAAGACATTTTATGCCATAAGCGACTATTTAAACGATAAAAGAGATTGAATTCACTAGGCTGTTTATATGGCCCATTTAATAGTGTTAATATTTACTGGATTGTAAACAGATTGGACTAACCAAACGGTCGCTGTCCCGTGAGTGAAATTGGACCGCCGGCTTCCCCCGTTTCCATGGCCACTGACTAATGGAAATGTATATGACGTTCATTGACTGTATTTCTATACCTTATAATAAATAAAACCATTTGATTTTTGATTCTTGAACCAAAGATATACGGATAGACCCTGCTTCTTTGTTTCAACCAAACAAAACATATGGGTACAAAATTTTTCCTCTGTACGGGGATAATATTTTGTACGTTGCACCTCAGCATTTTTGTCCCAACCACAACGGATCCACGCAATCACAACGACCAATTCAATCAATCGACATCCAATTAACTGAGATCGCAAACACTGTTGGCACTGCAATGTGATATTTGTCGAGTGACAGCCAATAACCAACTTGTAATTGGGAACAAATAGCTGCGTCAATGTAGCTGTTTGTAGAGGATATTCAATTAGCAGGTGTCTCTTGGAGTTGTCTATAGATACATTCTTGGAATTCCTTCGGCTTCTAAAGTTTGATCTGCTTTAACGGGGGAAGAAATGACTCATGGTTTATGGCATTAAACATACATATACAACGTATGTAAAAATATTGAGAAAGATACATACTCGTAGGTACGGAGTGGATATTACGATTGTTTTCATACAAAAGAGTTAGATCCCAAGCGAGAAATTAAACTACATACGAGTAGGTATAGATCGTCTAAAAATGCACGCATCCAAAGTCTTTCGAATGCGATGCAAATACAACTTTTTATAAACCAATAATATTTCGATATTACTTAACTTAACGAATCGCCCGACTAGTTGAC
>DWNJ01000508.1:0-15126 GCA_018250275.1 Udranomia eurus | reverse complement strand
TATGTATCTGTCCTAACTGAATTCTTGAGATTAGTAATCTCAGTTAACTGATAAGAAGCAACAGATTTTCCTATTGACTGCCTATTCACAATGTTTTTTTCATGTAGAGGATATTTTGTTTAAGTCAGCACTCCAGCTGATGATTATCCACCTCACTGTCTATATTATTATAAATTAAGATTAATAATAGTGGTTACTCACATCTGACGGTGTAGGCCTCGACATTTTTCATACGGCGGATGGCTGGGTGGTCGCAGTCGGAGACGAGCGCCGTGACGGTGTCGAGTAGGCAGTCCACGTTGCCGGTGGAGCGAGGGTCGCACAGTTGATCCTCCAACGCGCGCAGGCGACGCACTCGCTCCTCGTCTTTTACGTTCTCCATGCTGATCCCTGATTCTGACGTCCTCTGCCACTAAACGCCACCGCACATTCTCCTGAACGGTACGCCCAATGAAAACCCCACTCTCATCACGAAACATCAACGAATGGACAATGTTTTGTTACTCCTAACCACCTACAGTAAATGTCCTATCATTTAACGGGTAACTTATGTTTCATTATAGAGAAATTGACTCGCATAAGCTCAATATGACAGCAGATAAAGGTGGTTCTCACAACAAAGCATATGCACGTTTGCAAACATAACCGAGTGATTGATAGTACGCATCGCCATCCAATAATTCTAAATTGTTTATTAGCACTAAATTAGATAAATTATTGGCACAACATTGAAACAATATTCTAAAATTACGAAATATTAAAAACCGCTTGATTGATGAACGATGATCGAACAATATTGTGAAGTTAGCAACAAATTAATACAGACTTTGCAATGGCGACTCCAGTGTTGCCAACTTGTTACACGTTATGTCGTCACTTAATCCACAGGTTAAAAATGTAACAATGAACCAAGAACACATTCAACATAATAATATAAAAACGCACATTGGTTACTTAGTCAGCTAACAGACAATTTTTACAACAAAGACACTTTTATGAATTGAATTATTATCACTGAATTATCCTTATTTTGTATAATACAAAGCCTCTTCTTTGTATTGACGTATTAACATCTTATTATAAATCGATGAACGATGGCTGCACGCACGAAGAAGTGTCACGTTCTGCATGCAAACGAGAGCGTGGAACAAGCGATAGAGTAAAGAGACACGAATGGCCTAAGTGTTCAACTTGTGATGGATCTCTCTTCCACTCCATCGGCCGATGCGTCCAAGAAACACGTCAACTGTTTATAACTGTGAAAATTTAATGAGGTTTCAATTTTTATCGAAAAAATTAAAATTTTCTATTAACTCCTTCTTTGTATTATTCAATATAATGATTATTCAATGATAATAATTCAATTCAATTCATAAATTTATTAACATTATGACGTTATCTCGTAAAATTATCGTCCGTAAACCGACTTTACAGACATTTCGAGCAACAAATAGTAAATTGTATCTATTGCGCAAATATTATTATTATAAATTTAAATAAGTAAACAATATAATGATCTTTTCATAAAAAGTTTTCAAAGGAATAAATGAGAAAAAATTATCTTGAACATTAAATATTATCAATGTACCGAGGAATCAGAGGTCATCCCAAAAGACCAGATTGAAGCCGTAGTTAGATATTGTATTTATCTGATGTAACGTTCAACAAATACATCGCAAGAAGTTGTTAGGAACAATATTCTTGGCATTTCGAAATAATTAAGAGCCATAAAAAGATTCTTATGAACTAAAATAATGGAGACAGTAAACGTGTTATATGTTTTATGCTTGTAATTATATTTTGTTCGTGTTAAGGAAATCCTTACATAATATATTATTATGTTTTTTTGTTCAGTTTAATAATTAAATTGACTTATTTTTATGGTCTTAAGTTATAAAAGGTTGACAGTGTGCGAATGCCTTGTCTAGTCAATCGTGCGCACTGTCCTATCATTATGATTCACTCTCTCTGTTCATTCATATTCATTTCTAGTTTCCGAATGAATTTTACTTTTTGATCATTTCTTCATTCGGTCAATTAGAACATGGCGGTGCTAGGCAGGATGTGCATTAGCTTTTAATTTTTGCAGTTACGAATTGCAATATTGGCTAGATTTCGTTTAAAGTTTATGTATTTTTTTGTGTGTTTAAATTTTAGGTTTTACTGTGCATCAAAAATTTGGAACCATTCGTTTAATTTTTTGGACCAAATTGCAATGAAAATCATTACTTCATTGGTGGTGTAAAAATAATTGTGACAAATATAGCACATTATTTCAGGTAAACTGTTGTTTCAATATGTATTTTATTTTCAAAGAAATACATCGATAACCTTTTCTTATTTTTAAAGACAGCATCCAACGTCTTGTCATTCGGTTTGAAGTGTGTGCCTTGTCCCATTTTTTTGAAGTTCTCTCGTGGTGATTTGCACGCCAATATCTTCAGATCTAAAACAATCTCACCTTAATCTGTTAATAAAAACTGTGAATAAAAAAGTAGCGTTTCACATAGATCAGGGAACATTTGGTTACATGTATAACATTGTCTTTGTGCTCCTGAATCACGTGTGTTTTAGGTCGTTATTATGGGGTCAATAACTGCCTTCTACCACTGCCTATTTCGGATTTAATCACTTCTCAAAGGTCAATAAGGTGTTTAACATTGTTAGGAGTTCAATGAAATCCATTATTGCGATTCATTATTCGCAAAATAGTGCCAAGATGAAAAGATCGTAAAGTAGTATAAATTTAGATTCATCTGGTGTTTTATGTATAAGTGCAGTTTTTTTTATTACCTTATTACCTGGTGATCTGTGGCAAGAGGAGCGCAGGGGTCGCGGCGAGGGCGCGGGGCGGGGCGGGGGCCCGTCCGGCAGTCAGCTGTGCGAGTGTCGTGTCGCTCCGCGCGCCTCCGTGGGAAGTGGCCTAAATTGTTGCCCCTCCATTGATTCTTCGCAAAATTTGACTATATGGAGAGCAGTGCCCTACTTCATTTTGTTCTTTTTTAATTTAAAATGGTCTTTTCAAATAATATAGTGCAAACATAATTTTGATTAAGTGGTCTCTAGTGACAAAGAATCTTCTGTGTGGTGAAACACTGCGTTATCTTATCACTGCTGATCTACTATTTCATTGACATTTCTATCAATGTCTTGAGAATTTCATATTTTCATGGTAATATTGAAATATGTTAAATTGCCTTTGACTCAGATATGTAAGAAATTTAATTTGATATGTGAAGCTTTCATTGGCTTGCATTTTAAATAAGTATTTAACATAAACATATTGGTCTCTTTTATCCATAAAGGAAGGGCATAATATTTGCAGGTAAGTCATATTTATATATTAAGTCTAAGTAAAATTACAAAATTAAATTAACTAGCGCTTTATATTTGTTTAATTGATTTAACATGTATCAGTCACAGTACTGTACACTCACATATGACATACAAGTCTTTAATTTTTTGTGATACATAAATTTGTTGTGTGTTGTGTATATATAAATTTCTGTGATCTAAATTGACCTCCTTTCTTGACTCCTCTCGTAAGCTAGATTATCTCTACACATAAAACAAACAAATTTATAATGCTTTACATTTATTTATTTGAAAATAAAATTATGTATGGGAGGACATATAGATTAGAAAAAATTCACTTTATAAATGTCTTATTATTGTTTTTTTAAGTCTATAGAGATTCCATAGGTTTTCAATTCATGATTGTACAATTCATGAAAAATTATTTTGATACATGTACGTGTTTGATAGTACTTACATATCAGTAAAAAGTTAGTCAGCTTTTTCATATACATAACATACAAATATGTAAAGTGACAGCTTGATTCAGAGTAATGTATTCAAGAGAAAATAAAAGTGTTGCATAATGACATAAGTTTTGTTGAACATGCATGCAAGCATATTGTGTGAGTTTGGCATTGGCCATTGTTGTGTAATCAATAATTTTCAATAAAGTTCCTTTTTATGGTTTGTTGCTGTTTGTTGATTGTTATCCAGCCAAAGTTGTTACTTTGGTTCTGCTCCGACACTGCTTAATCAGTTTGATTAAGTTTGTGACTCAGTGCACAGTGTGCTTTGAATAATTTGTTTTTGTTTCATTTGACCAATCTAGATAACCTTTAAATTTAGGAACTGGGTGTGTTGAATTCAACCTTTTTAGTGGTTTAATTGAGTTCCTATCTTGTTATTTTTTGATTTGTTAACTCAATACATAACTTTTTATTTTACAGTTGTCCACATGTGAGTAAATCTCTAATTTTATTTGTATCGTAAACCAAGTGAATTTCCGTTTTTTGTCCTTTTTATATATTTTTTACTAATTGCTTAAATAGTCCTCTGAAATAAATTAAATATCCAAAAAAATACAATTACAAAAAATCCTTCTTTTAAATAATAGCTTATAAGCAATAACAAATTTACATTCAAGATACAAAAGCATAAGCGACATAATATTTTATTTCATTTGTAAGTCATCATGTAATTTAAGGTTCAAATGGGTGTTCTTAACTTTTTTCTATCTGTTTGTTTGTTTGTCTGATTGTTGTTACCATGGACCATGGACCTCTCTAACCAACTCTCTCACAAGAATTTGCCTCTCTTTATCCTTATACTTAAACTTATGGCATACTTGCCATAAGTGCTTGGTTCCCATAAGTTATAAGAAACTATTAGTAAGACGCAATAGATAACTAAAACGATCGTATCGCATATTTCAGATAGCCGTGGTGGTCATGGCTACGCTAATCCAGGAGAACGGTCTCGCGCACAGCGTGCCCAGCCACATGGTGCCCGACCATGAGTACTGCGAGTCCACGAAGCCGGTGCAACCGCCGCAGAACAACACCAGTGACGCGATGGTGACGCAGCCTGCCGCCGAGGAGGACGACACGCCCGAAATAGACATCATGATAAACAATGTCGTGTGCAGTTTTAGTGTTAAGTGCCACCTGAACTTGAGACAAATAGCATTGAATGGTGTTAACGTAGAGTACCGGCGCGAGAACGGTATGGTGACGATGAAACTCCGCCGGCCGTACACCACGGCGTCTATCTGGTCTTCGGGCCGCGTGACGTGCACGGGCGCCACTAGCGAGGATCAGGCGAAGGTGGCGGCGCGGCGGTACGCTCGTGCTCTAGAAAAATTAGGGTTCCAAGTGCGCTTCCAGAACTTCCGCGTAGTCAATGTTCTCGGCACGTGTCGGATGCCGTTCGGTATAGGAATTACAGCCTTCTCAAGGAAATACAAGGAAGCAGAGTGAGTATTTTTTTTTTACTAATGTAAGCATATTATATCATCTGTATTGTTAAATTTTAAGTGGTCTTTCTAAACAAAATTAGTCTTTGATTAATTGAGGAATTTCAGGATTGGTTGCATAACTTTTAAAATGATACTAAACGCATTTGCGTGTTAGTTGGTCACAGTGATTGCTTTTATTATTAAAGTATGCGTGGGCTGAAAACTAAGATGGCCCGAGCTGAAAAGAGGAAAGGAATTATGTGGGAGTAGAACGCCACAATTAACACCAATGATTTAGTAGATTTAGTTCTATAAAACCTCTCGAAAGCATTTTACCTGTATTGATGTAGTAATCATATCTAGAAAAATTTATATGACATCCATTCTTGTCCGCTGTGGTGGTTGTGGTCATTGTCACCACCATGGCATGGTTACATCTTTCCGATGTATGAGGTGTTTTTTTTACAAGTATGCTGTACAGTGTACTATGGTATACTACGTATCTTATACGAGTATGTTGTAATCCATCCCTTGAATGAAAGTTTCTAAAAATACGAAATTCTTTATTGTAGTATTGACAGCTGTAAACATTAAATGTAATTTTTTTTTCACGCAATAGCATGGTAACAAGGATTAGTACTTTTTAACACGCTTATATTAGGTCAATCTGTAACTGTAATAAAAACTAAGAATCTGAATTACACACACTTCTAATTATTATATCATCATGAAACTTGGCAATTATATGTATATGATTAGATGACAATACAACATTATATATGATATCAATCATCGAGCTGATCTGATGATGGAACTGGAAGTTGGCCGATAGAACCTGGAACTGCTTACTACTAAATATATCGAGTTTCTCCTGGTGACGCGGACATATGATTATTATGGGTACCATTGAGGTGGTCTGATGATGGGACTGGAAGGTGTGTTTTCAGTTTTTTAAACTATTAATTTATTATCTTGCTCTAGAGCTTATTAGTTTTTGGAAAAAACTTTTTTAAACCGTAACAAACAACAAATACACCATATACCAATGTTCGTCTAGAGAGAATATACATTATACATAATCATTCGACGGTGATGTATTGTTACGTGAATATTTAAGTAGCCAGAAACTGATCTGTCTGGCTAATGTTAGAGGTCAGAGACGTTTGAATGTTTAATCGATATTCAATAAAATATTTAAGCTGTTCTATTTGCTGCGCCACCGTTACACCTATTTCTGTACTCGTATAAATTGACGCGGTGATAGTTTCATTTAAATTTGTAAATTGTTTTTCTAAATGGCTCTTCCCATATTCTTAGTTTGTTTTTTGTTACATGTAACGTTTTGTGTAAGATGTCTAAGAAAAAACGATTTTTAGGGGTCTTTATTACAGAATTGAACACAAAAAAATTTTTTTTGGATTTTTTGTCTGTGCGTTTGTACAGGCACATCTCAAAAACGACTGCTCCGATTTGAATGCGGTACTCACTAATGTATCGTGGTAAGCTTCATTTAACTTTCAGTATTTGTTTCATAACACTTGGTTCATACATTTTAAAATAAATGTGGGACGGGGAGGCCAATAAAATTGTTAGTTGTAATCTAGCAATCAAAATATTTGTTTCATATCAATTTGAATTAAAAACAATTTTGTAGTTAAAAAATAACTAAAATAATTTTATCGCATATAAATAACTTGGAAGTTCAACCTCTTAGAATGGTGAAAAAGGGGATGGATTTTTTTAGAGAGATGAGGTCGTTTTTGCAGTTAATTTATAACCCGAGCTAGGGTATTAGCGACTTCTAGTATTAGATAGTAGGTATGTTCGCTAAATATAAGATATGAACATCAATTAAAAGTATAAATATTCAGTATGAATTTTAACAACTCCGTATTTGCGGTATATAACGTATTTTATGCTCGAAAAGCAGCAGTCGAGTATTTAACCAAAACTCTGTTACAAGCTTAAGGAACATTTAAAGACTACGCATATGATTTAAATTAAAAGATACGATTTCCCTTGATCTCTTTAAACTAAGACGTTTAGAAATTACGATATCTAAATATTGAAAGATCTTTAAGATCACCGTTTACCTGAAAAGTTCGGTTTGATGAGATACAATAATTCCACTTCCAGCGGCGATATATTTGGCTTGAGTTGTGATGCCACCCGACTACTACTACTACTATATGCATTTATCTTATCCTTTACGAGTAGAAACATATCTGCTTACGGTAGATATATATAACCAAAACTAGTACCAGATAGATGATAGTAGAACAATACAAAAATTTAACAAAAAAATTAAACCGATACACAATTAATCTATCAATTAGTTAATGAACTATTATCCCCTATTTTTCTACCCTTCGGGTTAGAATTTTTATTCAAAAAATTATGAGACAAACTTCGGAGTATCCCAATGCATTAAAGAATTATCGAAATTGGTCTACTCTGTAAAAAATTATGACACATAATTTATTGAAATCAGTAAGTGAATACGCAATCCCCCCTATTTCTGTACTCTTAGGTTTAGAATTTTCGTTCAAAAATTTTATGGGACCAACGTTTTTTATGGAAACAACAAAAATATTTATCAAAATCTCCGTTTTTTTTGTGGGTTGAAAAGATTGGTCGTTACGCATATTTGGAATAAGTGCTAGAGACAACAGACCACTACCAAACGTACTTACGCCATATTGGGCATAGTATTCACATTGATCAACACTTCAAGGAGAAAATCTATATAAAATGCCTAGTATTTGCAGTTCGTTGACCCGAAATGCCAACTCGCAATGGTGATAATATTATTTAAAACGCGTTTTTATTATACGAAAACTAAAATCAAAACGTAAGAAATCGATTACGTTAAGTAATTTTTTTACTGGATAAGTCATTTGTACACAGTTACAATTTATCAACAATTTCCCACAATTTGATTCTCATGGTTTTTTTGTCATCTACCTTTATACAAAATTTGAAGTGCTTCAAATATTGTCTGATTTTGGTGACACCAAAAAACGTAGCCGAAAACCACGTTTTTTTATAGTTTGGTTAACACAAGATGCTTCCACTTGTTACTATGTATACTTTTAACCGTGTTAAGGAAATAAATAAAAACAAATTTGATTTTAAATAAATGTAAAGTTGAAAAATGCACGCTCCTCCACTGACCAAAATTATTTTAAGTGAAAGCGTATATTTGTTACAACTATACTAGTATGTCTAGGCTATCATTGGTTAACTAATAGGTCGTCCTATTTGTTTCTCATGTTCAGAAAAGTATATAGCGAATGCACGAATTGTATGACGATAAATCTGGCAGTTTCCGTCTTTTGTACTTTTACCGAAATATTATTATAAATGTGTGAGTAACGACTTTAGAGGGGCGTGCATTTTTAGTCTAGACCATCTTTACACAACACCTAATTTTACCATAGACCACATTTAAGCATAGAGAATGGCACGTTTCTTGACTATAATATTGCTTGCAAAGAGACGACAATGCCAAAATAAAATTACATTAGTTTTATATCGGCGGTTCGTGTTTACTTGTGCATAGCTAACCTAGGTTAAGACTATTAGCTAGGCTAGGTCAGGTTTTATGACACTTAGTCTTCAAATACTAGTTTAAAAATAGCGATTTTTCGAATAGCTGTATCTTCTGTAAAAATTGCCGAAATGTGGTTGTAAAAGCAACAATTAAATGCTTGAAGTTTGTAGTTTATCTTGAAATAAAAAAAAAACTACAAAGTAATTATATAGTGTGTGATTATTACTGAGATATCGATGGATAAAGACGAATCCTTTTTCATTCAAAGTCCGATATCTCGGCGTATCCAGGTCCAAGATAGCAAATTAAAGCCTGAACAAGCTATGTGGGAGGTAAATAGTTTTTTCATCTCAAAACTAGAAACTTCAAGCTTCAACTGTAATACAACTGCAATACGACCATTTTAAGAAAGATACAGGTATTCGAAAAACCGCAAAAAAATTGTAAAATAGAATTGATCCTTTTATTTTTCCCACTAGTATATTATTGATAACGAGTACTGCATTATTGGTTTGTTTCAAAACATTCAGTACAAAAATTCTCATATCACAGTGTACATGAAAATGGGTATTAAATGGCATTATACCCCCGTCTGCTAGATGTTTATGAGTGTAAAAGGCACAAAAATAAGAGACGGAGTAGAGCAGAGCGGGCAAGCTCGTATTAACACATGAACCAAAGCTCGTCATTTAAAACGTGAAGTAGGAATGGCGACCCCAGTTTTATCAACAACCTTACGGGTTATTATAGAGCGGACGGAAGTAATGCGGGATTGTGGAGCTGTAGGCGGAAGTTGGCTCAGATTTCGTCGGACCGCTGGCGCTCGCCCTCGCAAGCCAATATAAGACTAGCGTGATGCAGATTTAGTTTAATTTACAGTGACAATGTACAGTACCTACATTGTATACTAGCTGTTACCCACGACTCCATTCGAGTGGAATTTTTTGTACGTATTTTACTAGTTTTCAAGGATTAAAAGTAGTATATCGTTGTTGTCAAACCAAAATCTGCTGTGCCAAAAGTATACTTTCCGGGATATTTATAAAGTAAGTTTTCTTGACCAATATTTTATTTTAAAGTAATTGTTATTCTACATAAACTTATCTGTTTATTTATAGGTAAATTTAAAATACAATTTATTATTTTGATCAAAGAGACAAAGACAAAGTTCTAGTTTCTGTACATAGCATATTTATTAAGAGGTCATCGCTCGACACATATTAGTCACAGGTGCATAGCAGTTTTTACGTTTATACGATAAATAAGGCAGTGAACTATCCGCTACGGTCAAAAATATGGTAATGAAATCTAAAAAAAGTGCTCATAGCAAGTAAAAAATACAAAAACAATATCACTCACATAAAACGTTTGATTTTTCATAATTGATTCAAATAATATTATAAATATAATAAGCATGAAAATGTGATTTTCATTCAGTGTCTACATTCCTATTGAATTACAAATGCCCATCTATCCAAACTCATTACTATAGCATATATTTCCACTTAGACTTCCGCAAAAAATAGTAATGATAACAATATTATTACTTTAGCTTTAAATGAGATGATTCATAATTTGAACAATGTTTAGTGTTTGTGGTGATAAGTACATATTTCCGTAACAAATAGGTATAATATAGTACCTACTGATGTGTTTATTTGGCACATCGACCCAAACAACTTGGTTCATTTATAACAAGGTATAAAAGTATGTATTAATCGTTTACTAAACCTTTACCAAGATTTTCGTCTTAATTCGAATGTACTGTCGTTATCAATCTTTACGTCGAAAGCCCGACTCCCACAGCCTGTAATATAAATGGAGCCGCTCTTATCGTTAACATTCGTAAAAAATTGTACGTTTGCATCGTGTCTTCAGAAATATAACTTCTTGTAGCAAACGAGTATGCATTTCACTTGAGGGTAAGTGGCTACTGCCGCCTATGTACATCGGTAATCAACCCAAGACGGGACCGAAGTTCTTTTTTAGTTCGGCTACATGCTTTGTTACCCCTGAGGTTTAAGTTGTAACGCCTCGGTTATTTATGTCTCCCTGACCACACCCTTCAAATCAGTAATCAATACAGCAGTAAGAATACTTCTGTTATAGTTCAGAAATAGGTGTCGCGGTGGTGCCTCCGGAGTCGAACTGTAAAAGGTTCTGCAGAAATTATATGTATATATGGAAACATTACGATTATTTATTAATTTGAACACAGATTCCCATGAACAATGTCTGAATCTACGTAAAAATCTTAGGACGTTAGGAGGGTGTCTCAAAGAGTTTTTCAAACGAAACATGCAGCTACACTGCATTTATTATAAGACAAATATGTAGTATCGCTTCTGGCTGCTCATGTACTATTGAAACAATATTTATTGAGTGTAATACTGCTGAGTCAACAGTGCTCTACCCACTCGCATTATCATTCAAAATACTTCAATACACATTTGAATCCTTTCTATTGGCGTCGTTTAATTTATTAATAAACTGACATCTTGTTTGGGTATGTAAAGATATAATAATTATCACACAAGGTACGAACGTGTGCGGTGACAGTCTCAAATATCTAGTTATAAATAGTTGGCTCACGGCCAATTGACTCCTGTTAGCGCTGGAAACTCAACTTGTCATTAATAGCAATATTAAATTGTCATGTTGTAGAGTCAATAATTCACTTTTGACCCCTCCTGCTGGTTTTGTCAATAGTTTAACTCCATGCGTGTATTCTTGCATATTTAGGATCACAACTAGTTCAATCTTACGTTATATACGGGTCGCGTGCTGACGAAAGCTTGTATTCAAAATTCCTCGTAGATTTCGTTTTTAATTTTTTAGGTTATAGAACGAGTCGAAAAACATTCCTTTGTATAGTGTTTTAAGTTTCAAATTTCCCCATTAGCCTACTTTTAAAATGTTTCTTGAATAAGAATGCCACTTTATTTCATAAATGGCTCCAAGCAATTTCCTTGAATAGGCAATTCAATGGGATATAAAGAATAATAAAATGTTGTCTCGGCTCAAAACTCCCAATAACCACTCCGTGTATTCGTATTTCGTTTTTGCTTCGTATAATAGTTGTCTAGCCAATTCGATAACATTTATTATACACGTACCTAAAATATGAGTTATTATTATAATTTTTATTTCAATAAACTACCACATGCAGTCTTATCAATTAAACGCTTAACTATGAGCTTTGCACATTTGGTTCGTCTGTGCAATAAATGTAATGACAAGATATGGATAATTATATGATAACTCGCTGAGAAAGAAGTGAATGTGTTTAAAAACTATAAATAACCGGTTGTCAGTAAAGGGTCACCTATGGTTAAATTGTTCACTTGCCAGCTGGTGGGCCGAGTACAGGTTTGCATTTTCTTGGCGGACAACAAAAATTAAATGTGAACGCATTTATCGAAGGGGTCGTGGTGTATCGATCGTTAGCTACCAACATGATCCGTCTGAATTTTTTGATGATTTCGCGTTTGAATATTTTAACACATCTGAAAATGTGTGGCAAAATTACAAGTGATTTTCCTCGTGCTGTAAATATGTTAACATTGAAATAGGACGAGTTGGCAATTCACAACCGAAACGTGACTTTTTACTTATCTGATATTCATGTAATAACAATCCATCTTCGTTCACCCAGAGCCGCAATCCTATTTTTGTGAGTGAGTGCGTGCGTGCATTATTTGTTACTTTTGAAGAATTTCCACCACTACATCTTGCGTGTATATTGCGTATATTTTACCTTTCGGGACTTCAACGGCACTATAATCGCTGTCGGATCCATCATGAATCGTAATTCCGGTATTCATATACGGATTTGTCTCTGTCACGATATCGAAAAAAATCTAAACCTTTTTATCCAAACCCTATTTATCCAAAGAACATATACACAAATACACATTTTCTCGATACGCTTGAAACAGTAGTGAGTGGTACTTTATTAAACTTTCAGTTAATACACTGCGATTGTGTGTGAACCTAAATACGTTTAGAGCTAAAGAACGACTCGAACTCGCGAATTTTTTTAAACTTGATGTTAACCATTTTTAAGCACCTTTAAATTTATTCAGCGTAGCAGTAGCTAAAATTGACATAATATTTTTTAATAAATCGTAAAAAAGAAAAAATGTAGAATACGTCACAGAGGAGTCATTGCATATTTATTGTGCGCTTCGTATGTTCTTTGCAATTTAAGCTTTCATAGGAAATACTTTCTGAAAGGAAGACGTTGTTAAACCCTGCTGCTGTTAAAGTTTATAAGAAAGAAGGATTGGGACCTAGTAAATTTATAATAACCACAATAAGTTCTTGACGTGTAATATTTCAACTGTAAGAAAAAGTATTAGCTTCTCGGAGATTCCTTATTCATATTACAATCAAAATCCTTCAACCTCGAGGCCGTACTTGTTTACAGCTCGCAACTCGTGACAGATGGCGTATTACGTTACTAGGGGCATCTTTGAAATTAAAATTAGCAACGACATACGAACCTAAACTAGTTCTGGATCCTTCGCAGCGCGCGTTACCTCGTTTTTGCACCTTTGTTTTCCATGTTTTCGACGTTAGCATCTGTTTTATGTACTTTTTTGCAAGTTATCGCAAGATTTTATATTCGACTAACTGATATCCGCGACTTCGTCTGAACTGTTCAATAAAGTTGATTCCGATAATCTCAGAACGTCTTGAGTTCTTAGATCTCTGTCCAACTTTGGAACCATTAAGGATGATCCATTAACCCTGTTCTAATTTGAAGAAGCATTAAAATATATTGAATACAATAAAATAACCTAAACACATATTTTATAATTATATAACCCTTCTATCGCACACCGTAACGTGATTCCGATATTTGGAGTTGTTGAAAAACTTTGGGTCCATGTGCTAGGGGCTTCCCAAAAACGTTCCCTTTTATGTTAAAGTTACGTCGTTACGTCGCGAGTTTTCAGAAACCTTAATAAACCGTACCGAAGTTTAAAGCTGGTTCATTGTCGACGTTCATTCAATTAAAATAGCGGACAGGCAAAAGTAAAAGTGATTTTAAGTATCCTACTTTGGTGTTTCGGAAGCCGAGAACGTTGACGTCTACCTTGACGTCACGAAAGGAATCTGATATTTTTTTAATTAAAATGGTTTATTGTTTATGACAGAGGCGTTGCCAAAACAATTTGTTTAAAACATTAACTGTATAATTAGTTCCTAAAGTATGGATAGCAAGGAACTTTGTTTGTGTGTGTGTGTCTACCATCACCCACGACATTAGCAAACAATGCCTGAATAAACGATACTTTCTTAAAAATACAAGATGGTACTTAAAAATATAGTATAAAAATGTAATTTGTATTTTTTTCTTATTTCCAGTTATGAACCAGAGCTGCATCCAGGCGTTACTTATAAGCTATATAATCCTAGGGCCACATTAAAAATATTCTCTACGGGAGGTGTGACAATCACAGGTTGGTGTTATAGTTTTTATGTGATTTATCATTATCATAACCTCATCACACATTATACTGGTACCGAGTGAAGGAATTACATGTAAATACATACTAGTTATTCTGTTAACCCTCCAGGTAGGCTCGGCGACTTGTGTTAGGAGGGGGTTCACGACAATAGTGCAGTGGGGGATTGAGGATCGACCCTACGACCTCTCGATCGTAAGACCGACAAACTACCCATTGAGCTATTGCCGCTTTTGTTATTACTCTCATCTCGACTTTTTCTATTGGTGACAAGGAATAGACAGAAAGTCATAATTACCTTCGATTACGTACAAGCCTTGAGGTTCCCCTCTTGAGCCACTCCCAACGCCTCGGTTAAGTGTCTCCCTTACCACAGCCTTCAAACCAGAACACGGCAGCAAGAATACTGCTGTTATAAGGCAGGACTAGGCGTGGTGGTGGTGCCTCCGGAGTCGAACCGTTAAAGTTTCTACCACCTTTATCGTATACTAATAATGAGATCTTACGATTGACTTACCTTTAGGAAATAAGAAAACATGAATATTTTTAATTTTAAACGCTACATTAATTGTAAGTTGAAACCGAAAGTAAAATTGATAGTGGATTTTGATTGGGGATGTGTCAATGTGATTATTGCTTGTAAGATAAATTCCTTACTTACTTTCTATTACCTTTAGTCTGGTCCAGAATTAGGTGTCCAAAATGTAATCAAAATTGTTACCAGAACAAAAACATACGTTTCTTATGGTATATTCCTGTTTTTTACGATAAAAAACTGATTCTGAGCTTCTAGATTTTAGATTCATGTACACGTATAAATTTTTTATCGAGGTAAATCCCTTATATTA
>DWNJ01000507.1:0-15130 GCA_018250275.1 Udranomia eurus | reverse complement strand
CACTTCATTTCGACTCCGGAGGCACCACCGCCACACCTATTTCTGCCTTGAAACAGCAGTTTACTGTTGCTGTGTTCTGGTTTGAAGGGTGTAGTCAAGGAGAAATACATACTTGCCGTTGATTCGATAAGATTTGTCCTGCAAAAAAGTGCAGTACAATGTGAATGTAGACTAAAATTACCTGTATATGTGATGCATGTACAAATAATGTCCTGTACTATACATGGGCGCATGTATAGTACAGGATCGCTTGTACGTATTGTACAAGCGACCATAGATATTTTTATTACATAACATCCATTTTTTTATAAACCAATAATATTTCGATAAAAAGTACAAACTACGCTGCCAGTTTTATTGACCAACGAGCGCATAAGTAAGTATGACTTCATACAAATCGTGAATTTGCTATATACATTTTTAAACACTGGACTGGAGGAGACTGAGTTTAAAGGACAAATAGCCTACACATACTAGTTAAAAATTGTAATAAATATACGCTCTCATACAGTAAAATAATTTTGTTTAGTGGAGGGGCGTGCGTTTTGAAGCTGGAAGATCTCATGCACACGGACCTGTCGGGCGCGCGGGGGTGCGCGTGCTGGAAGCGCGGCAGCACGTGCGCGTGCACCAGCAGGTTGTAGTTGTGCTGCAGCGCCGCGTACGGCGCGCCCTTGTTCAGCGACGTCGAGCACACCGGCACCCCCGACACCGGGTCTGCGGCACGACGACCATACATGTTGGGGACTCAAGACTTATATATATTTTTATATTATTTGTTTATTTCAGGCAACTAAGACCAATGGAAAATATACATATAATCAATGTTTGTCTTTAGAAAGGATTTAGTCATTGTAAAGGGTTACAATAGTACTTTACTTTGAATTTATTTATTTTTATCTCTGCTTGGAAAATCAAGTGCATACTACATAATCTGACAGTTTATTTTAGATATAAGACCCGTTGATATTTGGAACATCAATACCACAGTGTTCAAAAAACGAATTACCATAAACAAAAAATTGTTTTCACCTTTGACATTGCTTTAACATACATGAATACTTACCAAGATACTGAGAATACTTTTGCCAGGAGTTCTGACTGGGGAAGATTCGGACGAAGCCGCCCCTCCGCGCGTACTGCGCCCGCACTGCTTTCACCAGCCTCAGCTCCTCGCCTGTCAGCATGCTGGACAGCGGACCCTGACCTTGGCTCTGACTCTGTCCTTGCTGGGGCTGACCGTTGGTGGCAGCTGTTGCCTTGTTGCGCACGCATACATTCTCCGCTGAATGGACGCGACGGCACTGGGAACATTCAATGTGTCGTTGTTGTCGATACAATGAAAGAAGACATATTGCCTTATTATTAAAAGAATAACTTTTTATTTGATCTCAAATTTTGACATATAATTCTAACTCAACTCTAATGTGGTATAATATTATAAATTTAAATTCAATTTACAAACAAAATGTGAGATCTGTACCTACTAACCTACCATCATTGTAAACCACGTTTAAGGAAATAAATAAATTATGAATAGAAGCATTTATCGAAACACATACATGCTACACCATGATTTGACATTGGTCCTTAACAGACCGGTCGAACCCAGCCGTTGAAATAATATAATCATGCCGTACAGACAAAATCCTATAAAAGAATATAATAGAGTTGGAAATAAAATATTTTTGGTCCAACAATGCCAATTGCCACAAAAATATTTTAAAAGGAAATAATTACATAGAATATAAAGACAAAAATAATTTCAATCAAATTTTTATTTTAGAATTTTATTAACTATAAGAGTTAATAATCGGAGTAACACTTACAGCGCCAATCCTCATCCGGAGCGAGGTGGTCTGGGGCGAGGACTCGTTCTTGGACATGGGTACGGCCGGCAGCCCCACCAGCGTGAGGGTGTCAGCCAGCAGCGCAGACTTCACCCGCGCGTCCAGCGGGCTCTCGCACGCTAAGCTGAAAGACCAACTCGTGTTAAGACTGGCTGCAGTGATTTCTATTTGCCTAGGTCATACTTTGTTTATTATTTTTATATCTATATCTATACATATAATAAATCTGTAAGTGATTGATGTCTGTAATCTAAGTGAAAACCATTTGAGAGGTCTTTATTTAAAGAATAGACCCCCAATGAAATATTTCTACAATTATTGTGTTTGTCTGTGCGTTTATGTACGCTAATCTCAGAAACGGATCGATTTGAATGCGGTTTTATATTGCACTGATGTATTGTGCTAAGCTTCACTTAACATTTAATTTAATAGTCTTTTAATGCGTAAAATTTAGAAAATTGTCATAATGTGTTATTTTTATACATCATTTTCATATAGTATCTGCCAACAAAAACCGGAACTGCTTACACTCTCTATATAAAAAGTATTTACTACTAATGCTGCTACATTATATATAAAATTAGTTACCAAGGTCAATTATAGTTGCCGTATAAGATGCTGTTTAGTACCTTGGCGACAGGTTGATCTCCAGCAGCCAGGGCTTCAGCATGTCATCGATAAGGATGTCGTAGCCAAACAGTTCTGTAATTAACAAAGTTTTATATAATCCCTTAGCTATAATTAATAATTTTGAGAATAAAGTTTGTTATAATCCTTAACACGTAAATGATAATGAGAATCCAAAATCATCTGCTTAGAAGTCAGTCAATAACCCTTAAGACTGTCGATATAAATGCCATTAATTCATTCACATTTCATTAATTCTCCAAATCAGTTCAAAAAGTGTCAGTAACAGCTTGGTTATTACACCAAGAATCCACCTACCAACCAACTCAAATCACTCACCGAAGCAGTTGAAGAGGTTGGGCACGAAGACCCTGGCGGCGGCGGAGATGGTCTGCGCGGAGGAGAGGATGGACTTGACGACGAGGTCCTCTACGGCGGCCATCAGCGCGGAGGTATCGCGGCCCTGCTTGCGGAGGTGCCGCAGCAGCGCCGACAGCGTCCACTTGTGACCGATGTTGCCCGCGTTCGGATCGTCGCATCTGGGATTGTGAGTAATATACACGACTTGAGTGACACATAACCTGTTCACAAATTTGTTGTGGGACGGTATTTTTTAGTACACAATGTCTCCAATTGGCGAGCGCGGTGTTCCTACGCTCCTTCACTTCATGAGCCCAATGACATCTCACAAAACAGAATGGTCCCCAAAGGATCCTACGCTGTTGAAACTGCGGAAGAATGTTTACCGGCTCCATGATCAGGACACAACGCGTCCAAAGGAACACAATGGGGTTTTAGCCGATAGCATAACCTCCACCTTGCCCCCGCGACGGAAAGGAAAAGAAGAAAGGAATCCATGAATTATTTCCCCATATAAATAATTTCTTTAATTATTTATTTATATTATATTTTATAATAATTTTCCCAGCACATTCTACACACTTAACCCTGCGGGAATCTAACTAAATCGATTCCGAAAAACAAGTTATTTTTTTAAACAGCCCCTATAGTTTGATTTATCTTACTTACTTAACTTTTTTTAATTTATTTAAATTTCATAGGGCGTAATAAGTCAAGTGGAAATAATTCTTAACTAGAAGCATATTTTTTTTCTAAATCTAAGCACATAAACACTCACTTGATATAATCCGTGTGGTACTTATTGATGCTGTAGTTGCACAGGTGCATGCAGGGGTTCCACAGGTTCTTGTTGGTCTTGTCGTACTTGACGGTGGCGAACCGGACGAGCCCCTCTTCGTAGAGGTACACAAGCAGGGGGTCGATGGAGGTGACGCACACGTACAGCCGCAGGTCGCACTTGTGACCCCCTATCAGCAGGGGCTTATCGATGTACTTCGCCACCACCACGTTCTCGCCCTTCGGGATCTGTTCCGGCTGGGAGGGAGATCATACATAATAAAAGCAGATTGTTGCGAAGTAGTGATAACCTAATTTAATAGCATGGATTTCCGCAAAGTAACGCCTGATACTATTAATTTCATTTTCTTTCTCTCAATCGCTCACCGAATTGACGATGTAGATGCCGCGCCCCCTGCTGGAGGCGGCCGGCTTCACGATCCACGGCCCTTTGGTGCGGTAGTGCGTGCTGCACAGCTCCTTGTACTCGCCCGGCATCAAGAAGGTAGTCGGGATGAAGTCGAAGTGCTTCATGCCGCGGAAGTACTGCATCTTCTCTATGTTCTTGAATAACTTGTCCTTTCGCGTCAACTCGTATGACCTGGAGATGGTGACATTATAAAAAAATGCGATGATGATTTCTTTGTTGGTGTAAAATGTAGAGCAAACGGAGTAACATCAAACAACAGTTTAGTTGAGGCACTGGGACCTTTTTTCCGCCGGCTTTTTTCTCCCGGTCTCCGACGGCCTAAGGACCGGAAGGCGTTGACAGCCGATGGCCACTGGCTAATGGAAATGTATATGACGTTCATTGAGTGTATTTGTATACCTTATAATGAATAAGAACATTTGATTTTTTGTTGTCTTATGTTTGATTAGTATACGACTAGGTATGACATAGTTTTAGCAGATGATTGAATTTAGTTTTGAATTTAGGAATTAAGTGCACTGAGCTAAACTCAACAATTTCTAATCTCATGTCATACCTACTTGTATACTAGACCAATAGGTAAGAAAAAGAGACTGAAGAATCCACCACTGATCTGGTAATAACTGTCACTAACCTCGGGAAATGGTTGACCCGCTGGTACGGAGACAGGGATCTAAGCACGTCCGGTTTGGGATGGAGCCCGGCCCACAGCAGGTTGAAGTCCTTCGATTCGCTGGAGGTCTCCTGCAGTCCGTGCGCTTGCAGCAGCCGGTGCAGGAGCTTCGTCTCCGTGTTCACCAGCTTGTATGTTATCCTCAACATGCGCGCTGGCATTTGGTTACTATCTAACACCTAGAATAGGAACGTATTTATATTATTTGTATCAAAATACGCAATAGGATGTGAATCTGATTTAGACTACTTATTGTGGAAAGTTTAGGTTTTTTATAGTGAGTTCACATTTAGTTAACAAGGCTTGTATAACTTGCTACTTCACTACATGAAAGTAAAAGTTTTAATAGTTTAATTACTCTGAATTACTGAGGATATACTGACTATGTTCCGCCAAAAACTGGCTGTAAATTTAGCAATGAATACTTGCATAAATACCTGAATACTGTCGACATCTTTGATCAGAAGATGCTCTGAATCATCACTGTCAAGTGCGGGGGAAGCCGATCTTTGTGTCTGCATTTTACGTTTATTCTTGCCCTTCGCTTTCTTGGATTTCTTCTCATCCTTTGTATCTGCAATAAGAGCAATGATGCTGAGAATTTAAATATTATTTACTGACGCTAAAACGTCTCGTACTGATGCGTGTGAAGTAGTCTACCTTTAGTCGGCGGCGGGTCTTCAGGCGGCTTGATATTTGCGGTAGTGTTCTCTATATTCAAATGTTTCTTCAACGTTATCTTGCTGAGATCGTTAAGCACGTCCTCTATGTCTCTCTTGTGCTCCGCTGCTTCGTGCCCTTGTTCCTCTATCGACTCTGTTTCCGGTACATCTGACTCACTAACATGTCTCACTACATACGCTTGGCCTGTGTACTTGTTTCCGTTGCCAAAAGTTTCCATCACATCGTGCATTATGTTCTTCGGCCGGACGTTAAAGGAATGTGGTTCCGCCACCAGTCTCTTGGCCATACTCTTCGCTTTGTTGAGGAGTATTGTCGTGCCCGTGTTGTTGCCAACCGATTTTGGGGTAGACTCCATTGAAGGCGTCATCGATGCGAGAACACAGGATCGGAAAACGAGTACGGCTCCTTTGGAACCGACGGGACCCCCCGACACCCAATCGGATACGGACCCGCCATTTTCTTTCTCTTTCCCGTTGCTCGTGTCCTCTTCATTTTTTCTCATGCTGTCTTTGTCTGGCGTGTCGGCAGTTTGGATGCCCGATGTAGACGGATTCGTAATTTCTGATGATACATGTGGACTGAAAATTTAAAGAGAAAAATAAAAATTCATCGTCGAAAGCGATGTGAGAAATTCTAAAGTGAAATTTTAAACGGCGTGTCATCGTGATAATTGCTAACAATTCTCGGATATGTCAAGCACGAACGCGACCTTTAAACTTTTAGGCATGAATATTTGGCATGATCGTGAAGCCTTGAAGTATGTCATCTAAAGCTTTTAGGTTTATTGAGTTTTAAATGGCGAGCTACCTTATCAAACGAAATAGGCAAGAGGAAAAGTTTCGCATCGATTTTATAGTGAATTGGATTCTAATAATGCACTGTGATGCATTGCGGATGTTAAGGGCTAAAGTCTATTATTGAGCATGGCCGAAGCAAAGACGAATACTAATGAATTAGTATGACTTCATGACTTCGTAGTTATCCAGATACGCTATATTATTTCAACGGTAAGGTATTGTGTATGGAAGGAATTTTATGGCAGCGTCGCGATTCATACATGTCTACACCCTTTTAGAGAACATAATACTCTGGTTCCTAACCGTAAATTGTTTTAAATGTGGTGTCGGTTCGTATTAGTACATGGAAGGTAGCACTCGTGCGAAGCTCGTAGAACCTGTGGTAGAACATTGTATGTGGTTCAAACGCGGTGGTACCACCGTCACACTAGTACTGGGCCACAGGGGCATCTTAAGTTTCTATGTGTCAGATTTTGGCCAAAATATATATTATTCCTGCGAGGGATATTTCGTGACAATTAGAATGACAGTCACTACCCATATTTTACACCGAAATAAATTAAATAGTTTTATGGATCGACATTTTCCGGTATATCTATGTACAATCACACAGATTTCATTTTAGAGTAGTTGTTTATAAGAACAAGCACGTGCTGTCACATAAAATATACAGATACATAACATAATGCATAGATACAATGTATCCGATTTAGTAAAAAAATCAGCCTACATGCGGATAAGGCTCATTGAGAATTTTATTGTATGAATAGATTACAGAAAAGAATGGGAGTTTTATTGCTAGTCTATTGCGTATAAAAGACGCCTGTAATGCATGCAAATTTAACATGCGGGAATCGACATATGGTTGGGTCGGTCAATAGTTCGATTGTTACCACCGTATATGGATACAGACCTACACTGGCGCTATTGTGGACGCCGTATACACTGTTGTGTAACTAATGTTATTTTTTATATTGAGCTAGCAAACGAGCAGCCAATCTGATGGTAAGCGCTCACTGCGGCCCACGGACATGTGTAAGCAATCCAAGATAGCATCGAAGTTTTTTCTTGACGACCACAAGCGCGTTTCTTCCCCTGAGGACTAAGTTGGAACGTATCGATTGAGTGTGTCTCTCTTTCAACACCCTACAAACCAGAATACAACAGCAAGAACACTAGGACGGTGCCTCCGTAGTCGAACCACGCAATGTTCTACCACCTTCATTATGTTATTATTATGTTACCTGTTTTTTTTCTCACATATACTTCACTATCAGTAATCACTATCAGTACGTAGATACGCACAGAACTAACTAACACTTTAACTGAATAAAAATTTTATAGGATCCCTGTGCAATATTTTTCGAAAATATATTACTGAAATACTCGGTGAAAAAGTTACACTGTGTCAGGTATTCAACACTTAACAAGTTCTCAACAAAACAGTAACTGCTGCTTTGGTTAAAGTGTCACAGCAGCAATGACTGCGATACCGTATAATATTAGTCCACTATCATTTGTTTACAATTAAGTAAATTTGATAACTCTATTACACGGGGCAGAGAATCAGCCTAGTGGAGTTAATTCAAACCCTTGCCCGTTTATCGTATAGTACCTTACGTCATATAAAGCCTATTTGATAAATTTAAAGAACGCAGTTTAAAAAGAAAATTGTGTCATGGCATTGTTAGGACGACCTTAGTTTCATTGCACCAATCAAAATGTTCAATGGAATTTTTGTAATCAACATTGTGAAATAATCTATTTAGAAGGTTTGTGTCGAAATAATAACATTGTAGGTTTATCGAAATTCTATAGTTCAACTTACTGATATATCTATGCAGAGCATGGCTCATATATAATTTATACGAAGAAAACTAGGCTATAACGAATGTTTATTGCAATCTAATCCATAACAAGGTGTCTATGGCATGTAAAAACGTAATATCCATAACATTTTTACTGGTACAAGGTACTAATCTATAACGATTTAGTGTCAATAATGTTCGCAACTCGCTCGTTACGGTGTGACAGGCGGTCGGAGCGGCCATTAAATATTTAGTTCGTGATTATGAAATGACCACATGGTGTTGTGGCATTCCCACGTTGGAAAAAATAGCGCGTTTTCACATGAAAGTGGTGTCAAGGGCATGGCGAGGTAATCGATTGTGGATATGCTCGAAGGAATATGTACACATATGTTGAGTGCAAGTAACATTTATAGATACGCTGTAGGTATCACTACATAATATAAAACCTTTGTTATATAATAACTGACTGTCTGTCTCTATGTATGCTTAGATCTTTAAAACTACCCAAAGGATTTTAATGCGGTTTTATTCAATTGATAGAGTGATGCAAGAGGAAGACATATATATTATAACATGCATAATATGGTAGAGAAACACATATTATCAGCATTGCACCCGTGCGAAGCCGGGACGGGTCGCTATTGTATATATAAAGTGTGGATATGAACACGTTCATAGATGTTAAGGTAGCAAGCACCTGCAGTGATTGCGTACCATTAAGTAATCACCGCCGCCCATGGACATTTGTCATCAACTCCGGACAGGTCTAAACAGATGAGCTTCTTCAAACTAAGATTTTAATGTCTCATCAAGTACTAATTTATAAGGCGGGAAATAAGCGGTGGTTGATCCGGAGTCCTCGAACAACTTGTAGCACACCTAGAACAGATGTCATTTCATCAATTGTATGAGCTTGAACGTCGTAACTGCTGGACAAGGACGTTCTGAATTGGGTAACGTCTGGAGCTCACTTCACCAACGCGACATCGGTTAGGGGCCAACAATGGATCCGATTCAAATTTTCAAAGTTCCCTGTGGATTTCCTTTAAGAGTGCTTTAAACAAGTTCTTATAACCTAGTGCCTCCAAGTATCGAAAACTTACTTACTATACTTTTCTAAATTATTGAAATAAAATAAACGTAACAAATAACATACGCCGTTTTACCGTCCATAAAATCGTAACAGTGAATTGCAACCATTGCTGCTATAAAACCGATTTAATGTGGATGTGGCGCCGAGAGCAAACTACAAAAAGGTCTGCCTTCAATTCGCACGAAATTCTATTTACTCACGAATTGCGCAAAGTTAGTCAGTACATGACCATAAGCATGACGTGGAGAATTAACATATCACTGATCAATGTACACAATTGAAGACCTCTATATCTATACATATAATAAATCTGTAAATGATTGCTGTCTGTACATGGAAGATACCTAAGAGGGCCATTTTAGGGGTCTCTTTACGAGAGACTAGAACTAGGACATTCGCGCCAAATATATTGTGTACGTAAGGATTTATTTCCGAAGCTGACCGAACCGTACTTAATGCACCTAACCCACTTAGACGATTACTAAATCAAGGCAAACATTATATTCTGAACAAGGTGGACGATAATCTCATTTTAAACTCGCGTTCAATGTTTAATAGCTCATGAGATCAGGAATGAAGATAATTGAATGAGAACTAATAAAGATATCTGAAGGTAAATAGGATAGAAGAAAATTTCGTATTTCGACTTCCGACCACCACTTACATCGACTTCAACCTCATAACAGTAGTGTTATTTGAAGGGTGTAGAAAAGGACACATTGATATTCTATTCACTTCTCTTTTCTACGGATATTAGTCATACTCGCTATGGCTGAATGTATTACGATGGAATTCGCGTCGATGTTTTCGGTGTCTGGTATATTCATTATGCTATATACGTCTGATTACGCACTGAGATGGCTCATCCGATCCGATTTCGGACGTTTTAAAACAGGTTTACAGTTTCCCACGATTATAATGCGAGGAGTTTTATTCTTTGTCTCGTCTGTACATCTCCTTAAAGACGAATTCCCTTCTGTACATAAATTCTGATTGAGCTGCAAATCATTCTTGTTTATTATTTATGCAGTGATTTTCTTGCTACTGCCGAATTTAGATATTTCGTCAAGCAAGTAAAGTTTTAAATAAAATGTTATTCCTATATCATTTACAATGTTATACATTAGTCTCTGAACTTCCTCGAGCATTTTCACTCTTCCCTTTTATACCGAATTCTTCATTCATAATTCACGCCCAGAACAATTCATACTATACAAAAAGAACAACCAGGTCAGTGGCATTCATTGCGATGCAGACGCGTATTTTCCAGGTTATCGCTAAGCTGCGGCGAATAGCTAGCGTTGCCAGACGTTCGGATAAAGCCGGACAAGTCGACTGCCAAATTAGACGGAGTCTATTTAAATTTGATCTTTTTTTTCAATTGTATTGCGCGAGCGAACTTGGACTATAGTCCCATCGTTGCTTCATTACAATTAAAACGGTAAATGATAAAATAGCCTTATTTTCTTTGAAAAAAAATCTCGTGTTTACTAACATTGAAAATTGGTGTTCAGCATTTTTATTCACATGTCCAGCTAAACTGATGAGTCTGTCCGGCTTTTCGGTTAAGACCTGGTTACCCTGGCCACGGCAGTTGGCGTAGTTAGACGAGCGTTTTGCAAAACAATTACCTGGTCTACGTACCTACAGCGCATTAGCCCGTCAACTTCACTAAGCTATCGTTATACAATCAATTATCCAACTTTGAAATTACTAAACTGGAGCAGAGGAAACAAGTAAACGTACATGGAAATACATGAGCTTCGCACCAGCTGGAAACCTAAGGCGCTAAAGATATATGCTTGGTTACGGATGAAAGGCGAGAGGATGCGAGACAGCTTAACTAGGAGTCTAGTTTATTTATTTATTTAAGCTTTGTTGACCCATAAGTATACGCCTGACGACTTGTATGGCGCATTGGTCACCATGCCGGACTACCGTTCGAGGGGCCTTGGTTCGGTTGTGCTGTTGTCTTTGTGTGTTGTCCATGGCACCCGCGACACAGGGAATCCTAGTGTGGGGCTATGAGTGTGAAAGCGGTAATTAATTAATAATTTAATGGACAATAGGCGGACATAATGCTTTAATCATTCTCTGCCAGTCAACCTTAGGGCAGGACGAGTACAATGAGAGTTCCTTGCCTTCACGCGTCACACAGGATCAACTCAAGAGTCTTTGGGGCTTTGCGAAATGTCAAACCGAATGTGAGGTGATCATGATCGTTCCGAGCAAAAGCACTTAGGTAAGTATAAAAGGGATACATTTCTGCCTTATAACAGCAGTGTTCTTGCTGCTGTCTTGTGGTTTGAAGAGCGTGGTCAGGGAAACAGACTTCACCCAAGAGTTCTAAGTCCTCAGGGGTAGTAACGCATTTGTGGTCGATCTAGGAAAGAATTTCGATCCTGTCTTGGGTAGATTACAGACGTCCATGGGCGGCAGTGGCCACTTACCATCAAGTAGACTGCATGCTCGTTTGCTACCTCACAGTCATAAAAAATCACATGCATTACACCGATTGACCTTTGAAGCAAATTGGCATTTCGTACAAATTGCAATTTCGTTAATTGCATCTTAAATAAAACAGCATTTGGCTATCTGGGTCACCGAAGTGATTTCATTATCAAAAGAGCGAGAAAAATATCTGTAAAACTACTTCAAGATATCAGAGCTAGATAACATTCTGATTATCTATTATTATAAGATCCGGAATCCAATTAACGGTGATATTTATCTAACAACGGTGTACCGGGTTACGGCACGACAAGACGACATTCAAACAATAAAATAAAATGTAAATGGACTTAACAAAAGTTAAAGTACTTAGTTAAAAGTATGACAAAACTAAAAAAGTCTTCAACAATTAAAACTCAGTCCTACCAAGCCGCGGGCAAGCGTTGTTTTAAATTAGGCACGAAAGTTATCACCTATTAATATTCCGCGCCGTTGGCCGTGAATCCAAATATGTTTGAAGCGGGATGTCTTCAGAAGTTAAAAAGTTTATCGAACCCCATTGTGTGGGCGGGTTGCATCATTTGAACCGGCGATGCCTAGTTAATTTTTACATTTGCTTCTAATAGTACGACATATACTGAGCGATGTCTGATGTACAAAAATTTTAAAACTTTTAAAAAACTTTACTTAAACGATATAAAAATATATATAAGGGAAGTTTAGAAGCAAAAATACAGTAAAATATACATTTCGTTACACATTACTTAAACTGCCTCAAATACCATATACATTATCTACAAGAAGTAGGCACTTAACAATCTGGCACGAAGGACCAAAGTTTTGGAACCAAAAAAAAAGCCAAGCAAATTACCTCGCACTTCACGCTGACACGAACACGAGTTTCGGAGTTACAAACGACTAAACATATTGGAGTCGAGGAGTGTATCCTTGGCGACGCCGCTCCTGACAACGTATCGATCAGCCGCTATGTGTGGGGTGGCGCCCTTGCGAGCGCCGGGATACATTAGCATTTGGAGCGGAAATTGGTATATCTTAATGATATAACGGGAAACCGTTTTGCACGACAATCGTTGCTTTGATCGATCGAAATGACCCGATATTTTCAACGTTACGCTATAAAGGTGGGTGTTACGTCTTTTCATTTTTATTCAGACGTAAGCTCCATACATCGCTGAATACTTTATTAGGCCTTTTAGAGTACAACGTGATACTATTGCCGTACAGTGTATTGTATAGTTACTTTCTATAAGTACCGTAATTTCTAAAAAAAAGTAAAAAAACTAAATCCATAAATACTAACGGTCTTCTTTAGAATGAGACGAGATAAAGGCAAATTAATGTGCTTGTTTATATACGGGTAGACGTTACCTACGTAACGGTAACGACGTGAAGGTCTTTCATGGTATAATTTGATCGATGTCACCATGAATTGGGGTTTTCAAACTCGCTCCCGCTTCCGCGCCTCTCGCCAACGTGAAATCGGTTTAGATAGCGTGCCGAAAGCTATGCAACTCGCGATAACACTGCAAGCTGCGGTTATAGTACGAGCGTGAAGAAACATCTAGTACAGCACACGATATACTCATGTTTAACTGTGGATGTCTATGCAACGCTTGGCGGCAATATTTTTCGTGACTACACAAAGCTGACAAGTCTTTTAAAGACAAAATTCGCGAAGTCCTATAGAAACGGAACATCAGTGGGTTCCGTAGGACTATAAGACAAATTATATGCGTTTGAAGCTTGAATTTATTTATTTTGTTGTGTATTTTAACTACTGTTTATAATATCAATACAAGTATTTTTTCTTGTTACTCATGGACAACTGTAATCAATCCAAGTTAAGATGGAAGTTTTTTCTTTGGTCGTCTACAAATGCCTTGCAGGGGTACTTGAGGTCTACCGTGTCCCTTGACACTCGATTCAAACCAGATCACAGCAGCGAGAACATTGCTGTTATAAAGCAGAAATAGGTGAGGATGTGGTGCCTCCGGAGTCGAGCCGTAACAGGTTCTTCCAGCTTCAAATAATGTAATGTTATTAGATGAATCCTTCTAGGTGAGCTCAAGTGCTTTAAACCCACTGCTTACGTAGGTTAGATGAGAATCGAACTTAGGGTCTTACGATCGTTAAATACGACAATTGGGCTGCCACCGCTTACCTATACGTTACCTACAAGTTTAATTACACACTCGAAAATGTCCATAAAGGGAATTCGATGGAAACCAACCCTTACCTATCTACCCCTATAGAATGACCTCATCGTTCATGTGTAGGTACTATCTCTATATCTTAAAACCAGTGTGTGACGCAAAACCGTACGATTACGTTTTAAAAATTGCATGCACATTCACAGTAATATAAAATCTACATGTATGATATATAAATAAAGAACCATAAATTGTAAGAACAATTTATTACAAATGTATTCAGTATAATTGCGTTGAATTCTAAAATACATTGTACCTAGTTTGTAACACATTGTATTTATTATAATAATATAATCTGGATAAGAAACTTGTAACTGAATAATAACATATCAGTAAGTACAGCTCGTTAATTTAAATATAATACACATTCTAGTAAGCTGCACGGATAAATAATAATATCCAGTCATTATTTGAAATTAACGCAAACGAAGTCACGAGTGGAATTGGAAAAGTTAAAGCTATTTTAATACGATTTCATTTCACATCCTCCACCATACTTATTCGAGTCGCAGCTAAGTTTTCGACGGATATAAGTTGATTTATATTCAAAGTTTTTACGAACTTATGAAGTTTTGCCATCAAGCTTTCAAAAATATATTTTTATGAGGCAATTATTTTGCCAGGTATATTGGGTAATTTTATATCCCTTCCTTGGAGCAACAAACACATCAAAAACTGCTATTTATTTGACTCATTTAGAAAATGCTATCTTCACTTTTGTTCGCCATCATTTATAATACCTACAAACATTTTCCCCCCACGACTCACAGTTTGAACACAAATCTATTGCATTAAAGATTTTCCAGTGTAAAATCCCTCCACTAAAGAAAATTTCTGTATGAAAAATTTTGTGTGAAAGCGTATATTTATTACAACTCTTTACTAGTACCTATGTGTAGGATATTTGTCTTAAAATTCAGTCTCGTCCGTGCACTAATTGTCCAATTAATAGGGCGATCTGTCACTGTTACTGTGAATACACGATTTGTATGACTTGTCAACTTACTTATGTATTGGTTGGCCAAAAAAACTGGCAGTTTGCGTCATTTGTACTTTTTACCGAAATATTATTGGCTTATAAAAATGTTGCATGTATGTGTAGTCTATTTTTCTTTAAACTCAGTCTCGTCTGATCACAAATTGGTCAACTAATAGGGCGATCTGTCACTGTTACTGTGAATGCACGAATTATATGACTTGTCAACTTACGTATATTAGTTATGTTTACTGGTTGGTCAACAAAACTGCCAGTTTGCGTCATTTGTACTTTTTTCGGAACATCAGTAATATAAAAAGTATGGTGTGAATAAATACTCTTTAAGGGTGTGCACTTTAAACTGGAAACT
>DWNJ01000506.1:0-15134 GCA_018250275.1 Udranomia eurus | reverse complement strand
GATACTATATACTGAAAATATTCATAGGTAACCTGTCGGAGGTATTATAGATTTGTTAAATATGAGCACAGTGAGAATTTTATGTAAAGGATAAACAGTGATAACAGTACTATAAAGAACACCAAAACAAATTTAAAAAAAACTTAAAGAAATAGAACTATTTACCGCTCAGTCAACAAATACACAGAGTCCTCCTCATCATCAAACTCCACTTCTTGTTCCTCCAGTTTTTGTACTGCTCTATGGAGTTTCTTGATAGTTTTCTCCAGCTTTCGGATCTGCCTCCGTCGCTTACTGTTATATTCACCATTATCGTCACGAAAATATGTGTCATTCCCTGAAATAATTTTTGTCTTAATAACTATTGGCACGTAGCAATTTACAAACCACATATAGATGCTACAAATCTATATTTTTCAAAATAGTGTAAAAAACAGTTGACATGTTTTATTTAATAAGTTAATTCTATAAATTTATGCTCCAATGCTGATATTGAAATTCAAAATGATTAAAATAAAATAAAATAGCAAATTTATTTTAATTAAACTTGTCTAATTAAAAACATAAAATATGAGAAGCATCAGACATTATGCACAACATTTTTATTCCGCCTAGAGCTATAGCGTATTATTTAAGTATAATATAAATATGCCAATGCCATGGCAAATTTTCCCTATGAATACGTTCAACAATATGTTCATCGAAACACCTACACAAATATTATTGTAGTTATTTCACACATATTGCAAGAAACAAACTACAAACTATCTTACATGTACTTAAATATTAGGCCATGCTCAGCTCACCATATAATTTAAATAACTATAAAAAATATCCACCTTTCTCTTTGCTTTCTTTATTTAAAACCTCTCCTGCCTTTGCTGATTTTCTCTGTAAATTTAATTCATCTACAATATCTTTTATATATAAATACATCTTATCGGGCCCAGCCTTCATTGCAAATATTTTACTGGAGACCATATCAGTGAAGTCCTCAGACTCCACATACTCCTTTGGGCACTGCCTATAATAAGCTTTAATTTTTTTTTCAACTATCTTCTTCATATCGTCAGAATTCTCTAACTGAAAACATAGATTGATAAATCTTTGATATACAGGATGAAATTCACTATCATTTTCTTGTGTTCGCTCATTAGACTTCTCCTCTCCTTTGACATCTATTGTAATCAATGCCTGTCGTTGTGGTTGTCTTATTACTTCAGTTTCTTTATTTGTTAGTTCATCAGGTTTGATTGTTTTGTCTACCACTTCATCTGTATTTTCCTCAGTATTGATAGGTTTTTCCATATCAATTTCTATAACAGTATCAGTTTCCATAGCATTAATTTCATCCTCTCCTTTTGGATAATTTAGCCTTTTTTTACTCTGTGGAGCAGAGGTACTTAAATTTTCACTATCGCTACTAGAAGCATCTGGTTTTTCGGCAGTATTCTTCACTGGGCTATCTTCTATTGTTATGGCTAGGTCACTAGCTACTTCATGGGTCCTCTTTGATTTGATGGGTTTAACAGGACTGTCATCAATGGTAATTTCTATATATGTACTTTTATCAGGCTCTTTATTATTCTCAACTTCCATACTATTCTCTGTTTCCTCAACAGTGTCCTGGTTATCCTTGGATTCTCCTTCTTCTTTGTCGGGTTGCTCAGTTTGCTCCTCAGGTCTCAAGTACCACTGAGGGCCAGCCACAGAGGTAGGAGGCGTAACTTCATCATCAAGCTCAACTGTAACCATTTTTTGTGGCATTTCTTTTCTAATATTCAGATTTTTCCTTATTACTGGGACAGTTGAAAATGTTATTGGTTCAGTTGCAGCTCTCTTAATTGTTATGCCGGGAGGCAACTTTAACTTGGGAGCAGGAATTCTAACATTGTGTTGTTGATGTTTCAAACTCATTGGATTTATCGCTAGGGCACCTTGTATGGGTTTGTACACAACTCTCATAGGCAACATTGAAGGATGTTTTGGCAGAGGTCTACCATTCACTTTAGTTTTGTTTACTTGAGATGACACTTTACCAGTCTTCAAATTCGTGATCGTAACAGACCCTCCAGCTATCACTTTTTGCAGCGAAGGTGAAACAGATCTATTCGGTTTTATTGCTAAACTAGGTCGCTTACTTGGAAAATGTACCATTGCATTGAGTGCCGGTTTTCTCTGTAACAAATACGATTAAGCAGTATATAGCAGTATAATATGAATCGCTTAAATGTTATATGAAATAACTTTAGTATATTTTTTGTATATTTTATTTGAACACCTGAATCATACCTTCTTTGGTGGTGGCTCTGCCTCAGCTTCATCATCAGAAGAACCCAATTCTATCACGTCTTCGCTAGCCATTATAACACGTTCATTCAGCTCTTAGTGTGAAAAAGATTACTTGGCAATATTACGTTTTAAGCGCATTCAAAATTTATTTATACACAAAACTAACATGAAGAATTTTATCTGCGTCAATCATTTACAGTGTTTCATATTTTACTAAAATCTCCGAGTTTACCGCAAGTCTGTCAATAAAATAAATGCTACATTCATAGACAAACACTTTCGCATAAAATTCTTGGTGTTGGCAACTTTATATTATGTCTATGATCAATAAATAAAGCACAATTTAATTTAAAGAAACTGTTAAATTACTAATTAAGTATTATAGCGGAAACGCGGACACAAAGGTTATTCAAACAAATCTAGTAAGCTACCAAAGAAATGTTTATAATCCCAAGATGCTTAGTTGACTCTGTCTGTGTCTCGTTGTCAAAATTGAAGTAAAATTAGAATTTTTGTGATTAATTAAAATTTTTGAAGTGACGAAGAAATAGATGTTACGTTCTTAAAAATCCCAAATAGTCACCGTGTTTAAGTGGTGGATTATAAATATTTCTTAAACTTTAAATATTTTGAATAAAATGGTTGTATTTTCTGCAATGTCTCTGCTGTCCTAGTTAGTATTAGTAGTAGTGTATTAGTAAGTTAGTCCGTTTCTTTTTGATAAAATAGACTTCGCAACACTTGAAATTTTAATGTTGCAACACCTTTGTCCTTTCAAATTCAAGTTGAAGTTTATATAGTTGTCAAAATATATCGTGTCTTAAAATCAATCAATTTCAATTTCTTTTAGTCGAAATAGGACAATGATTAAACTTTTTTCATTAAAACAACAAAAAAAAGATGAAGAAGGATCAGCACGCGCTGGGAGTTCACAAAAGAAAGCCTCAGCAGCACAATTGCGGATAACAAAAGGTAGGTTTGTACTATAGACTAATATTTTGAGTAATGTAGATAAAATGTTACAATTTCTCGTGAAATTCATTAATGTCGTTTGAAAGAGCCGACTAGTGATTGAAGTAAACATCACAAGTAGCGAGACTATAAATATCTCTTATTGTAAACCGTTCAAGTTTTCGCCCTATAAAGCTTATAAGGGAATTTTCTTTGCAGATTTGAACGAACTAAATTTGCCGAAGACATGTAATACAGAATTTCCAGACCCAGACGACTTACTTAATTTCAAGCTAATAATATGCCCAGATGAAGGATTCTATAGAGGAGGAAGATTCGTATTTAGTTTTAAGGTAAGTGGAATAAGTTTCATGGCTATAAATTATAGTATAAAATCAGGGAAATATAGAACGATGCAGGGTGTCTATGGTGTGGACCAGTTAATTTGTTTGTGTTTACTTAATAAATTATTAAAGAAGAACATTTATTGATTGTTATTGAGCCGAATAGTCATGGTCATAACAAACAAAATATATCAGTCTACCTACACAGTAACTAACATCATACTTACTATAAAACAATTGCTTTTCCAAAGAGTAGGGAACAAAACAAGTTATGTTATCTATCTACCTGTCTATGAGTGTTTTATCATTAATAACTTAAATCTGTATAATGATAATTATTTTTAATAGTCATTTACAAAAAGAGATAAGTATATGCTTACGAACACTTGGTAGTGACAATGTCTCTATTTAGATAATAATCTATGTAGGGAAATAGCATATAATAATAATAATATTCACGCATACTTAGATATGTGTGGTGTTTTGTAATTCTAAAGAAAGCTTAAACATATGTATCATGTCTGATACAATATCTAAATAATTTCAATTAATTTCAACAACTTAAAGAATAATCTGCTGTTATCCATTGGTGCCATGTAGAGGAGTATGATGTAACCCTTCCCTGGTTGTGAAAAGAAACCTATGCTTAGCAATGGGATATTAAAAAGTATTGCAGCTAAAGAATATTTAATAATATCACCCAAATTACCTCATTGATTTTTTGACCTCTTAGAATGGGAATCCTTCCACAGCTGATCATATTATTGAGAACTATTGAGATGTCACATTTTTTAAGAATAAAACATTAATTGGTTAAAAAAAATCTTTTTTCAAGTTTATGTTGTCATTAAAGCATATTTTTTAGTTTTTTGTTGGTTTTTATGTAGGTAGGACCAAACTATCCACACGAACCGCCCAAAGTGAAATGTGAAACAGCAGTGTATCATCCCAACATAGACCTTGAAGGCAATGTGTGTCTTAACATACTTAGAGAAGATTGGAAACCTGTGCTTACGGTTAATTCTATAGTTTATGGACTTCAGTATTTATTCCTGGTGAGTATACAGTGTCGGTTATTATTCTTATAATATGTTGTATTGTATTGTTCTAATTGTAACAATCTCTAGTAAATAAGTAATTGAGTGTCTATTTAGCTACTTAAGATTATATCTTTGAGTGAAAGTCAGATTCCCAGTCAAAATATTAACATATTTTAGTATAATCTTTTAGAAAATTATATTATGCTATTGTTATTTCCTGCTGAGTGTTATAAAATTCAGTTTCTTACTATTCAAAGTAAATGCTATTTCATTTGAATTAAAATGTAGCAGAACATATTGATTACTGATACATTTTTGGATAATTTTGGAGTATTTATTTATTTATTCACCTGGTGTCTCTTGGTTTAATGTTATATTTTCATACTGATTAAATTAACAAGTAGATTACATTGTTGCTCTTGTTGGATAGATGGATTTTTTGCCTACCTATATTCTTAGCTTAAAATCGATTTGTTTTCTCTTACTACAGTTATACATAATAATAGGGGTGTAGACACTAAACAAATTTTTTTTCTGTTAGTGTTCAATATACTATTACCGATAATCACACTTTCATGCTTTCACTATATTTATAATATGATTTAAATTAATTATGAAAATACTCATATTTTGCCCTCTTTGTGGTGAGTAATATTTGCAGTCAGTCAATTATATTTAATAATAACTAAAAAGTGTTTATTTGAGAATATGTATAGTTTTTGGAAAAAAAAACAATCTTAAGGATGGAAGTATGGGACCCCAATAGGAAAAGATTTATTTTGCACTAACTGATCTTAATACTGAGTTTTAATTTATCGTCAGTATAGTTTTTTTTGGTCAGGTAATTAATTAGCTTTTGCAAATAAAGTATTTTTTTTAAATTAATTATTGAGATATAAAAATGGTTATTGTGAATCAACCTTCGGAGATAGATACACAATGAATTCACCTTATTTTTTGAATACACTAACATTTTGTAGGCCTTTTTACGATACACATTTCCATTATATATTATTTTGATGTATCTCATAAGGTTTAATCAGCGTTTGAAATGTACCTAAGCTTGCGAAAATCGTTTTTTTGATGTTTTTTTTCTAGTATACAAATACTTAATTAGAATGTTTTGTATGTATCTATAAACTTTCTGAAATTTTTTTTAAATAATAGTGAAAACTGCATCAAAATCTGTTCCGTGGTTTAAAATAAGAAAGCTTAGAAACAGACGGACAGACGCGGAGGGCGACTTTGTTTTATTATTTGTAGTGATAAAACCAATTTTCCAGGTTTTTTTTATTATATAACAAATAAGATTAATATTTATATTAATATTTAGCAATTTCTTTAACCATTTTATTTTAAATTTATCTAAAAAAGCAGTATTAAAAAGTATACAGTATAGTATAATATTGAGATAGTATAATATAATATTGAGACAAACACTTAATATAACCCATTTGATCATTGGGAGCTTAACTCTATGTCAAGTTACTTTTCAAACATTAATTCCTTAATTTTCAAACCTATAGGGTTTGAAAATTTAGTTTAAGGTTTTTTAGTTAAAAGTCGCGACGATTCACAGGTGGTCCTAAAGTCATATCAAAATAAAGAGCACATGTAAATGTTATTTGTGACTATATAATACAGATTATCGTACTAAAATTAATTCACTAAGTGCCTGATAGAATAAAAATGCAATGATTTACGCATTACAGTTTTTACTCTAGAATTAAAATGTTATCAGTTTCATTCGGTAGCTCCTTATCCTTTGTATAGTCGAAAGAGGATTAGTCTGTTGCGTCCTATTATATATGTACTGTTTGACAAATATTCTGGTGAAAGAATCGGCCATTATTTTATTGACGAAAACCTGGAATAAACCCATTTTTGTTTGTCGAACTTTTAAAAATCGTTTTCCTAATACCTTTAATAGCTTTAAATATTCTTTATGTCGCTACATTTTATTGCGGTACAATTAAGGATGAATGAACCTTGGTGATTGTGAAATTTCTATTTGTCTCCCAGGAACCGAACCCCGAAGATCCACTGAACAAGGAAGCCGCAGACGAACTCCAAAGTAACAGGCGGTTGTTCGAACAACACGTACAACGTGCGATGCGAGGCGGATATGTGGGCTCGTCGTACTTCGAACGATGCCTCAAATGATTCCCAACTCAACTGTAAATTAATGCTCCAGCCCAATATAAATAAATAAATCTCACTTCATTTTTAAATATACTATGGAATATTTTTTATTAAATCGCACAATTCGTTTCTATTTATCGTAACTCCATGACATTCATTTTGCTGACTTAGTTTTTAATTTTTAACAATGTTATTATGATCTAAAATTAATCGTTAAGCTGTTAGGGTAGACAAAGGCCCAGTTTTTGTGTAACAGAATCGACGATGTGCGAAGGGACGGAGTGATTGCGTGTTGATATTGATATTAATACCCGCCGCGTTAGCATAGCATACGATGGGGCGGGAACCGTCGACAGTCGACGTTACGGCGGGGAGTAAAGTGCAAACGAGTGGTAGTAGCGCGAAGTGAGCGGCGAGCGCGTCGCATGAGTCAGTAGTTACGTAGCTACTTAGTCAGTCCGCTCCGTGGTGCCCGAGCGCCGCAGTCACTCGGTGTCAGTCCGCACGCCACGCCGTCCGCGCATCGTTCCTACGCTTTCTCTAGTGTCCAAGGCGGAGCGGTTTCGACACGCCACTCGGTTGCGAAAGTCTGCGCGATGATATACAAGTGAGAGCCCACATCGGACGCCAGGGTAACGCTCATCGCGCACGGTGAGCCAATTTGTTTCACGAAAGACATTCGAAACTTGCCAACCGCGGGACGGGGGGCGCGCGACGCCGTCGGGTCGCACACGCGGGAGCAACGATTCCTACACGTAACTTACTGTGTGAGAGCTAGGGAAACCAATTTTTAATGTGTCAAGTCAGTGTAGCTTATTGCTGCTACGTCAGATCGCAGAACGCTTCGAGCAGGAACTACAAGGTTATGCAAATGAGTTCTGAACGCTTCTATACCAGGGGTAATCAAAAGACCATTCACAACTTCAATAAACTTTAACGTTTCGGTCTTACCGTAAGGTGTTTCGAGTGCTTATCTTTATCGTTTTTCTATCTTTTATTATCGTTCGGTGTCGCGATCGCTAATTGCTAATTACCTGCCGGAGTCGAATGATAAGGCGTTGGTGTGTCAGCTAAGTTAGTTCGAGCGCATATCGACAACTGTGAGCGGCGACAATGGCAGCCCCTCAGGAGGAGACCCTGCTTTCGCGCTGCGAAATCCCCATCATTGACCTGGCTCATATAGGTAAGCATAACTAAGATATGTCGCGTCCGTTTTCCAACGTATACAAAAAAGCAGGTACGATAGAGCCCCTAAACCCTAACGATCGTGCCAAATCACTCAAAGCGCAGCCAACTATCCACAAAGGGCCGGATAGTCTACCTGCCCGCATCCCCAATTATAGGTAGTCGAGTGAGTTTGTCGGCCGACAGCTGTGCAACGAACCTTAATGCAGGTCATTACTTCAAACATTCTGAACTCGATCGGGTTCAAAGACCTACCACTCAGTGCTTTTCATCGTCTAGCATGCAAGATCTTCATGAATCGCCTATTTCTTGTATTTAATAATCAAAACAGTCGTTTATTAAGTTGGTCATTTACGTCAATGTCGGTGGTCGTAGCTGCCAAGTGTGCGATTATTCAGTCTGGAATCGCTAAGGATGTTCAGCTGTTTACTATCACACACAAACAAACATACGTATGTACGACCCACTCTCGACATGAGTCAACGCCGACGAGTAATCGTTTACATTCAAAAACTGGAGCACTGTTTGTAGGTATAAAGAAGAAACATAAAACGCCTAATCGCAAAGGCATGTCTAAGATTATATAGACTCAATGGATTTTCGTTGGAATGATATCGTGAAGAATAAATCTGTCTTGAAATATTATATTTTGTTCATAAATGTTGTCTTTTTACTGCATATGACCTTCAACAGAATACTAATATGTAAATAATTTCGTTGTAAAAAGTTCCATGTTGTTCAGTTGACTTCCAGTAAAAAACCAGAGGAATATCTTAGTACTTAATAAATGAATACGAGTAACCTATGTTGTGAATTCAGCTGCTAGTTAACGAGTTACACATAAAACTCTCATTGTAAAGCTAGCTTAAAATAAAAATAATAATATAGCTAGGTTTAAAATTTACATTATATTGTAATTTCTTTGTCTTTAGTGTTTGAATTGTATATTTTTAACATTCATTTAATCTTCGCAAATATATAATACCCAAGATTTCAGCACCAATCAGTCAATTTGATAAATATTTTAAACTGATAACTTACCTACGTCATCAAATAAGCAAATGATAAATTAAATACTGTGAGTTTCCGTTACGTATAATTTAATTGTATGTAGATAAATATAGATCAATAAATGAAAGGCATTGTTATGTGTAAGATTATAAGTTTGAAGCAACTATTTATACTTGTCTAACGTTATTACCATTATTATATACTATTTGAACGAGATATGAAATTAACTCATTAGTATAAGGATTTATCAAACAATTTTTGCACTACATTTGACCTTCCATATTAATGCCTGTGCTACCTAACACCTTTTAGTGACAAAAGAGAAACTTTAATTGATACCAAAGCTAATCATTACCTACTTGAAGTAGGAAATAACTATATAGACGGAGCAGACGAAAAAAAGCGATCTTTGCATTGTGAGGGCAATGGCCGACCGGTCCTTTGTATGCCCCGAGCCCGGAGTTCCCAGCAACACCGCCGGCTGTCTGCAATCTGCCGCTTAATTCCATTTTTTGAGTGTCTGTTACCAGCCCCCTTTATACCCTTCGAATAAAGAGATGTCCTTACATTTAACCTGACACGAAAAGACGGCCCCATTCATTCATTTATTTGTCTTCGTACCATTGATAAAGATTTGACGCAATTTTGATGTTGCTTTGGTTTCATATTTTCTTTAAAAAGTAACATCGAAATTATACAATAACTCAGATATCATAACATAATGAAACAAATTACATTTAATTGTATATACGTATATCTGAGTTGAATGCATAAAGTCGTTGTGCGAGTTAAATATTGTATTACCGCAAAATGAGACAAACTAATAATAGAAGCCAACAATTTCAATTATTTGCGCTCTTGTCGGATTCTTTATACCTACATCAAATACCAATAGTTCGAAACTACATAGTTTTAACACGCAAATAAACGACAAGAGCTCTATTGTTACGCTAAAATTCGTGGAAATATTGGTTTTATGGTTCGAATAATAATGAAGACGCACAAGGAAAGGCCGTATGCGTCTTAGCCGTCGATATTGAATTCAACCTTTAACATTTTGTTTCACGACTATCATATTTGATTATTTGGCCAATCAGTGAAGGTCGCACTAAATAATACGATATACAAAGAGACAAACTCGCATTGCGAAACCGCTATTGAGATACGAGAAGGTTAAACACCTACAAAATTAAACAAATAGATACCCACACAGTCACTTAAAACTTTTCGAGTAAATGTTACGGTTTCTATGGATTTGAAATAATGGAAAATCTCCAAAAAAATGTACACCGTTTGGCAGAGGGTTATAAGTACCTATAGTACATAAAGAACTGATTTGTATCCAGGTTATTAATATACAAATACAGTCGCGAATATCTTACAGGGCAATTATTATTACAGAAAAGTGTGCTTAACCTTGACTTTTTTTCATAACTCACAACGTATGTTTTAAACTTGAACAAAGCCGACAGCTGAATTTAAGGAGTTTAAACAGCTATATGAAGTCCAATTTGACATGAGTGCCATGGACGCAGAGAAGCAAAGAATTAAGTTAGATTTGAGCATAGCCTGGAAACTGATCCGAAATTTATGTGGATAGGCATATATTTTCCAAATATTTACATAATATATTCCTAGACTTGAACTCATTGTTTAAACAACTTAGATACGTTTGCTGCGTCATAAAAATCTAAACTTTGGATGTAGCCCATTACCATAGTACCATTGTCATTATTTAGTTAGGTCTGTAATGTTAAAAATAATTATAATTGTGTATTTTATTAATTGATCTACACTGCAAGTGGATGCGGGATTGTCGTATAAAGTATCCACGCTCTGCCGTTTCAGCGCAAGAGCCAATGCTCGTATTAAGTATCTACACTGCTAGAATTATATCTACTTTCAAAAATTTTCCAAGTCGGTAAAAAAAGTGTATACCATGACAAATAATGTAACTCGTTATAGGCAGGTACAATTGTTCATTTATTGTCTGTACAGTCAAGCTCATCAATATGATTTCAATACAATAGACTGCCTATTTCGCCAATACTCTTTTGTCGTGTGGTTAGACAACAGACACTCATATTCTATATGCAAAATTTGACCGAGTTATATTTTTATTATGCTATACTATCGCGAACCACGGACAATACAAAGACTTCCAATTTTAACACAATGAATGCATAACAGAAGAGTGAAATTTACTAAGACCTTTTGTTCCCCACCAAGTGAGAGTGGTTACTGCCACCAGTATGTAAAGCAAAGTAGACCCTCATGACCCGATTTCACCAAGTAGGAGATGCCTAAATACAATACCTTTATATTTCGTATTACATTTGGTGGTCTTAAGCTTAAACTATTTATAAATCACTTGCACCCGCATCTCCTAGTATTAGTAAAATAGTTTACGCTAGAAAACTTCTACACAATCATGTATATAATACTTAGTCTAAAAATAATCGACCCAGTTTGCTAAAAAGGAAGACAAACAGCTTGTTGGTTCAACAAAACCTAACTGTAAATTCCATTTTCCGAAAGGTGTGCTTTTCACGTAGCGTGCCGTTAACATAAACGTCATATACTATATATATACTATACTATAGTACTACATAACATAGTGATCCTCGTTGGTGTTAATTAGTCTGTGACAAACGTGTATCGCGGACCGATGACCCACATAACATTTCATTCACGACCTCGCGTTTGACCAAGTTGCAAATTCTAAACAAACACAACGTAAGTGTTAGGTTTTCACCAGTTAGATCATTAATTCTTGTTATTTTTCAGTAAATAATGTATGATTTACTTTAGATACTTCTTTGTTCATGCTATCGTCATCGTTCACCGTGTGCCTCGCAGTCTTTTGCATAGAACATTCTATTTAAATTATCTATGTTCGTATGAAAATACAATGATATTATTACCTTATACCTACCTACATAAGAATTATATAAGTACCGATAACACAAGTATGGCATAGAATTAACTACCAATTAATTTTATTTGCAAAGAACTCTATATTTATTCTACAAGTAATTAGAAGTTATTTAGAATAGTAACTGTGCCTACTAATCATTAATTATATTTTAATGTAGTGCTATCTATACAGTAACATATATATCAAATTTCTACTATAGACAAGTAGCCGTGAGACGTCTATAATTAGGTATATAGAGTCCCACTCATATACTATTAGTAGAGCACACTAATGCGCGGAAACTCGCGTGACCGACAGCCGTCTATTGTATATTTAAAATGCGTTTAACCTGTAAATATATATGTATATGGAATATACACCAAGGTGTAAAGAATATCTATATTGGATATTCTTTACACTTTGATTTATGAAAGAAGAAGATTAAATGACTATTTCGTTTGGCATTGATCAATCATAACCTGATATTAACGACCTCTGCCATAATAATGCCATTATCCTAAAGGCCTAAGGTCCAAGCCACAATATTGGCATAATTGTTTGAATAAAATTCTTTACCTGCATAACTTTCTATTCTAGCTTCTATAAGGAAATTAAATATAAAGACAAACGAGGTTGTAGTACAAAAACGATAAAAGCCTACAACAATGTAATATGGCAGACAATTATGCAAAGGTAATAAGTAATTACACGTAATTCCAGATAGCTTCTATTTACTGTAGAATATAAGTAATTAATTTACAGCGTATACATACAAGTCTTGTTATAACTTCATTTGGAGTTTCATAATGAATAATCATGTTTTGTCTTCCTCTACATAATAATATGTACATTTTTGTGCGTAGATAACTATATCGTATGATAATATTCGACGATACAGTAATTCCCCGAATTTCTAACTACTTTCGGATTTAATTTACAATAAGGCACCAAGCTGACGTAATGGTCACCGTCGTCCAGGCATATTAATGTTCAACTCTAGATAGAAGAGACATCATGCCAGATCTTAGTTGGCGTGTAGCACCTTCCCACAACTGGGAAGGCCTGCAGCATGCTTCACCAAACAGATCCAATGCGTGTTGGCCGAAGAACTGGTTAGTGGCCAACCAGTTTGTCGGATATTTCAAACCCCGAAATAGGATTCCGACGAGGTTTAACGACGGCTATCGATAACAATCGGGACCGACTCCTTAACGTGCCGAACGTCTGAAGCACGGAAACGCGCATGAAAATACCACTATCGGTCAGACACATCCAGTTATTAACCACTCGCGACGTTGCTTGACTTGCGAGATCGCATACAATCTACACGAGCCGCGGGGCTATGCGCGCTTCTGCATGAACGCATACCAATGCATATTTATAAAACTTATACAAGTTTTATGTGTAAGTATACACTTATATGTACTTACAGTTTTATAAATTGCACCACATCGCTGATGCCGCGGCTGATGAGTCAAAAAGTGTAACGACCGTGCCGTTACTTCTGCGAAATTTATTCATTTGTCTTTTTATCTTCAGCTGTCGGAAATGTTCCAACTGGGTAAGTCGGCCACCAAATCCGCAGATTTGTTTTCAAGTTTCGAGTTGTGCCACTTCGCCTGATTTCTACTAAACGATATGGCAAGAAAGTGAATTTAAGTATGAATAATTTCTATTTTCTTTCATTTTTTACTACTGTTTATTACCTTCATATGCTTGACATTTTATTTACGTATTCACAATAATACAGAGAGCTCTTTGAAAATTCACTTTTGTTTTAATTGAATCTTAGAAACTCCTTTATGACATTGAATAACTTAAACTACCTATAAGCAGACAGACTATAAATACTTTCTTCTTGTTAAAAAATGTTTATACATTATCAGAGATGTCCCAAATAAAAATATCAATAGCGCAGTTCCTACTAATTATAAATAAATCTAACAATAAATTTTACTACCCCGTTTATTGCCAAAATAGAGCGCATAACAAAGATAACGGTAAACCCCAATCGGTTAATTTATTTTGATAATTTAATAATAAAGTAAGTAGTCGTAAAAAGTACACGATAAACTCCTTGATGTACTGCGTAATTTACTAAAATATTTCGCTGATTTTATTGATAAAACTAAGTAAATATAAACGTATGTTAAAGTGGTACTTTTTATATATTACAAAGCGGCACCTGATCGAAAGTGGTCAACGCCGCCAATGGACATTGCAACACCAGAGGAATCGCCAATGTTTCGCCGGTCTACGACCAGGGCCTTCTTCGAGCCTTTTTATGGCACTGAATGTGACCGTTACTTAATTAATTGAAATGTAAATGATCATCAACAAATAATCAGCCTATTGATCATCCGTGAGGACTTGGAACGCCTTGTTAAGTGAGAACGACAGAACATATCAACCCGAACAATGCTATCATAAGAAGTAGTTGGAAACTTCCAACCTTTACAAATATATTTTGAAGGTTTCCTGTAAAAATGCCTTTCTTTCTTTCTGTATTAAACAAATGTAAAATATTATTTCAGGAAAACATAACATTTTAAAGTAATTTAAACGTTTTTTGTAAACGTATACAAAAGACGTTTTAGAAAAACCCAGACAGAACTTATCACACTCAGAAGTGTGTACAATGACGTAAACGCCCCCCATGATTTGCAGAAGCCCATATTCGAAGTGCCATTACACATACATCCTACCTCCTTTTTACCAGTCTTTGTTCGTCTCACTGTTGACGTTCAATTTGCACAGCTTATTTGACGTACGCCAATCGACTCACGCAAACAAAAATACTTGAAACGATTGTCCTGTACATCCTACTGACGTATAGGCAGCATTATACACAGAACATCTGTTCAAACCAAATTCGCTATGACTTTTCAATAACATTTGCTGTTTACGCGCTGTCGCCTCAAAACTGCAGGCTTAGCCATATTACAAACGTTTATTTTCTATTCTATTTCTACGATCGTTATCGTCTTAGCCTTAGAAAACGTAGCGTCAGCGATTGTCAAAAGTGTGATTTGGCTAGCATTTTGTACGGGATGTGACGATCGCAACCTTCGAATAGATAACATTCTATTCTATTAAATTGAACGAATTAAGAACTTGTAAACATGGCTACGAGTTTTCTATTTTTTTGTCTAAACCACGTGACATCACAATACAAGTATACGCTAACTCCCATACATTTTAATTCTATTCTCAATCTATAACGATCGTAGATAGTAAACTTAGCTAGGGGGG
>DWNJ01000505.1:0-15147 GCA_018250275.1 Udranomia eurus | reverse complement strand
GTTATAAAGTCAATTATATTAATTACGTAATGTGCACGTTAATAATTAGTTTTCTGTCTTACAGTAACAATGAATTAAATCCTCACAGTAATTACTAAATACGAATAAACAAGCTTTCTACATACTCACTACTTACCTACTTTATCACTACATATATTATGAATATTCGAAAAAAAATTAACTAATACACTTTAAATATTCAAATATACACAATGCATGCAATTGCAGATAATAGATACTTTGCTAGACAAGAAAGTTTACTTTGAAGAGAGAAAATCATAATTGATTGAGCTGACAGATTCATAGAAAATGTCTTAACACATGACTATGCTAAAAGGGAAAGTTAAAGTCATAAAAGCTGGCTAATAGTGTTTCACAAGTGAGGCGCCTTGCGGGGGTTTTAAATAATAATATATACTGTAAATATACTTAAGGGTTATTATAGGCTCACTTGGAAGGGTCACATCGATTCTTGCCAATCGTCTAACGGACATGAGCATAACCGTGTGACGCACATCAACACAATGGTCACTATTCGAACAAGACGGCAGGCCCGGCCGCGGCTGGTTCAAAACGAGCTATCGACAGTTTACCATCCAAAAAAGAATGTTACTGTTATATAATGTCATGACCAAGTTGCCTCGCAATACACTCTCGCTTGACATCGAATCTGACTATAATATTTGATGATCTTTATTGTTAAATGATTTAATAATGCACACGTTTTGAACGAACCACAAGACGTGGAAACATTAAGTTCGGCGTATTGAAAACACATTTTAATATTTTCCACAGTTTGTCAGTGAATTTATTGTAGCATTAATTATGTATATACATTTTTGATTATTAGTTCATTTATTTTCCTGCGCGCATCGAAGTTCATTGGTGCAGTACCGTACCCTAGAACCGCTAGACAATTCATTGTGTTCAGACACATTGCTTCCTAGCTATGAAACTCACTATGAGGGATCTAGCTTCATCTAGCTGTCGACTGCGATGCGTGCAGAATGTGTGGAGGTTTGCCGAATTAGGTAGATTTATATTTGGAAATAAATTCACTGATAGGCCGAGCCGGCTGCCAAACATTAACTTCCAATCAGACACCAACGAACATGCAACACCATCCCACCAATTCCACTTACCCACGTAATTTTTCCCGAATAGTTGCATACCCATCACGGCAAATATGAAAATAATGATGCACAATACGAAGGTCAGGTTGCCCAAGGCACCCATCGTCCTACCCATTATAGAGATGAGTAAATTAAGTGTCGGCCATGACTTTGCCAATTTGAATACTCGAAGCTGCAAGTACAAATTGTGAAACAAGGCGTCACACAAGCTCTCTTACCGGCGCGTCACCTATGCTACTGCAGCACCCTCCTCTATCGATCCAAAATCACTCATACTATCGGACCAAAGTCGGGGACTAGCCTCGCTATGCACTATCACACACCAAACGTTACAGGGGTAGGAATATCACACAATGTTTCTATCATTACAGTAGGTAAGAAGAGTGATTCTAGATCTGCTTATGTACTAAAATTAGCAAATGTGTGCTTGAGTAACCTATAATAAAATGTGCATTGATTGATTTATTTCTGTATGAGTGGGATATATGTTTAACTTTAACTTTGTGAGAGCTTTTGCATCGTTCATGTTAAATTTATGTATATATATTTTTCGACATGTATATGTTCACGCCTGGTCTGTTTCCCAATGACGATGACGTATCGAACGACATAGATCCCATCAGTAATCGACCTGATGCGAAATACCCTTCAAAGCAAAGCTGCATGTCAATCTATGTTACTTGATGCAAAGCTTAGTTTATGATCGTAAGCTGCGTGTCAAATCGTAAGCTTTATAACGTGTTTCGTCTCAGGCCCATTCGAGTCATGGAGCCACATTCCGTGTTATAAAGCCACAGCGTGGACTCGTGGTCCGTCATGAAATAATCAATCAAAGCCCTGTGTAAGATATTCGGGAGTGGAAAGCTGATAAATCACAAGCCTTAATTTCTTAGAGATGCTAAATTTTCTGTCAAATAGAACCTGTGTAGTTTTTCCCAAACAACTGCATTCCCATCACCGCGAATATGAATATAATGATGCAAAGTACAAAGGTCAAGTTCCCTAAAGCTCCCACGGTCCTACCCATTATGGATATAATAAGGTTTAGCGCCGGCCAAGACTTGGCCAGTTTAAATACACGCAGCTGAAAATATCCAGTAAATATAAGTACATATTTGTCATTCATACATTTGTGTGTGTGTAACTATGTCGTATTGTGAATAAAATTGTGAATAGAACGTTCATTGTTAAAGCTAAGTATTTCCAAAAACAAATAATGTAATATTTATGTATAAATAAATACATTATACCTTAAACTCCATGTTCTCTTAGAAATTAGTCGCCAGTGTTTGTTTAATAATTAACATAAGTAATTAAATATTAATATAAGTTCACTTAATCGATAAAAATAAATGGAGGATAGAAACTTACCAATCGAAAGGAACGCAATACAGACAAACCCTGAACACCTTCCAGTCCCAACTCCAACAGTGATAAGGCCACAATGATAAAGTCAAAAATATTCCACCCTTCTTGAAAATAGTACTTTGGACTCATTGCTATTAACTTTAATGTTGCTTCTATACCAAATGTTGCCGTGAAGAACTGTAAACAAGACGATCAAATTTAAGCATCTACATTGTATTTCAATTTTATAAAGCGCACAGTTTTATTATTTAACGATACTCACATAGTTGCCGCTCTTGAGTGCTTTCTCCATATCTCTGTCCATATCGTGATGGTCTAAGGCCATGAACAATGTGTTGACCACGATACACAAAGTAATGAACAGTTCCACGAAGGGGTCGAATACCAAGAGTGCCACATACTTCTGAAACTCCAGCCACAACCAACAGCAGTCCCACACACAGAATAAGTCTATTCCTTTCATAAGGCATTCGAGAAGTTTTTCCTTGAACGTGGGTCCGTCCTCATCGTCTTCCGCTGTTGGGAAGTAGTATACTGACACTGTTGTGTCATTTACCGGATTGCGTGTGTGTGTGTTGAAGAGAGAGAGAGAAACAATTTTGTTAGTATTCGCTCATTATTTTATCTACTCTTATATTGGCCCGAGAAAATCAAGGAAACAATTTAATAAAATCAGCGATAACAGATAAACATCAATTCGATCAACAATTTAACAAAACGTAAGTGAGAGAAATCGGAGCCAATATGTATATCGGTAGATTTGTAAATCCAATATTCATATTTTTTGAATATTTACTGGCTGTCATTTATCTTTGAGAGGGGCACGCTAATCCTTGGTTGACATCAATGTGGAACACTTCACACGCATACCACTCGGACTATAATGTGCCAGGTAAAACACTGTGCTTTTTAGACCATACCATTCGCAGGTGGCGGCTTTTATTGTGAATGTCAAACTGCATCAACACTTTTCGCTTATCTATGCAAACGCAAGTATGAAAGCGATGATGCAAGATAATTTATTCTCAAACATCTCGAAGGGCCAAAAAATATGAATATCGTGATTATCAAATTGAGCACGTGACCAAAGCAAGCATTAACTTAATATCTATATTGGCTATTCTATTTTTACGTTGGGTTTGAAAAAATCCGGAGGACATTACGACTTATGGATAAAAGGCTATTTAATTTTACGACTAACAATAAGTTAAACTAGGCTTTCTGGTGACGTACTTCGTGGCATGCAGATCTATTATTAAAATGCAAACACAAAATTATCATGCAAAAGCGGTGATAAGAACTAAGTAGATTACAGTGAAAAGTAAAAGTACACTTTGCTGGTTGTAAAAAATAAAAAAAACACAAAATAAACTGATTATATTGCTGTGTATTTGTAACGCAATGGGATTAAGTATGTGGCAAATTTGGGTTACACACGATGCATACAGTCTGTCTGTGTTGTGAATCAGCCGAATTCGTGAACATGTAGTCGAAGCTTTAGGCACTGCTAACTAAATTTTGCTCCCTACTTTGCTGTTTGTACTAAGAAAAATGTTGTCATTTTCACTTGGTCTTTATCATCAAGTTTTTTAACTTCACCACCAACTTTCGTTAAAAAGACCTTTTATGCCCAAACATGTCGCTAGCTAAAAAGTTTTACGTTGCACTTTTCTCCCATAATCGTGTTTAACATTTTTCTTAGCAAAGGTTGTATTACTAGTGCATCAATTCAACATCCCTTGCATTTATAAATAAATGACACCCACATAATGGTTATTTTTGCCAATTATGCTTTTTTACTGCATAATGAGCAAATACCTGATCCGTGTTATATTGTGTGTGGTGTGTTGCTATTGTTGTGTAAAACAAATGTGTGTCTTTAACACAAATGTAAATTATTTTACATATAAACTAGAAAACTTAACGGTTTCTTAAAATTTAAATTAGCACATCGAAAAAGAAATGAAACAACCAAATATGAAATGCAACAAGACAGTAGCGTTCAATAATCATAAGTAAGACTGTCGGAACAAGAATATAATGTATAATAATATGTTTTATAATAAGTATATTGTGCGGGATCATACCATTTTGATCGCTGGCCCTACTTTGTCGTCCTGCTTGTTCGATAATTTCGTTTAGAACCATTACATCTGAAATCAAAGAATCATTCTTCTTCAGTAAATTTCTCCGAATGAGTCTTCCGGGTTTACCACATTGTAACGATTTTCGTCAACAAACACCGCGTGTGAACAACAACGCTTACCTCTCATATCAACTACGTTGGGCTGTTGAGATGATTCTATAAAAGGATTATCACTCGACGGTTTTAATACTTTTCCAGCTTCATCTGTACTTTCCGTTGTACTTATTTCCTGTAATCATAATATTAATACATGAAGCAAAAACTTTGGTAAGCTTTTCACCACAATTACACGGACGGAGAAGTATGAAATTTGGTCACAGTCAAAGTTTATACGAAGAAGAAGTGCAGAAAGTTAATATTTTATATAATAATACATTAGAAATACATAAAATTAATAAAAGAAACCAATATACAACCATGGTTGTGTGCGTAATGGTTTGACGCACGTTGAGTGATCTCTAGTTTTAATAAATTTATCAATAAACACTAATGTCGAGCTGAGATAGAACTCTGAATTTCATTTGGGATTGATTGCATTGTCCATAGGTGGCGGTTAATGCTTGATATCAGGTGGACTGTATGTTCAATGTTACAAAAAAATGCTAGCTAGATATTACGATTAGGCTAAAATTATTTCGTCAATAGAACTTGCTAGTGATAGTAGTTGATAGAGTGATAACGATTTTATTTGTGACATATAAACTTTTCCTTTCTCTTATTACATCCAATCCCAAGATTTCTATGTTCAAATGTGTGATGTGTTTAGGCAAATAGAGTTTCCCTTCGGCATAGTTCTCAGGGGTAGTAAATAAGTCTTCTGACCTATTTAAAGTTGTTGATCTACGACGGACGGCAAGTTATTCAAGTAGTGTTCAAGGACGGCAGTAACATGAAACTTTACATCATATACACCGAATGCCCTTTAAATGTCATAACTACATAAACTGATGACAATCTCATGATTTTCTTATAATAATAAAAACTGTTTAATAATAACCATCCTTTTAGACCTACAGTCTGATGAAAAACTTCAAAAAACGACAAGACAAAAGTCTTTTACTCACATATTCCCTGAGTGGTCTTGACGCTAATGAAGAGTCCTGTCTTGGTAGTGGATATGCGTGAGGCTGGGAGGTCACACTATGGTTCCTTGAGGCAGATCGACCTCGCAACCGGGCCTCCTTGGTCTGCGCTTTCCCTCCCAGAAGGTCACCGTGAGAGGTATACGATAGCCGCGATTGGTGAGACGTGTAGGACGAATGTCGAGAACCTACGACAGTAATTTTATTTATTTACTTTAATTAAAACGGTACATGCCAATTATATGAATTAAAATACAATACGCCCATACACCTCGCTCACAGTATCTTAAGCTCACAGACAATATATCCGTCCGTTCATTCGCAAACAAAACATTCGTGGTTATCGTTTCGGAGAGCGTTAAGGGCGGTGAGGAAGTAAATCTTTAAACATCTCTTAAAACGATATTCTCTCACTATCGTCAATTAAGTGACTTTAACTCTGTCATAAATTATCTTTCTATTTCTAAAATCCAGCCTAACATGAATAATTATATTATTCATTATTGTTCATGTTAGATAACATAACCTAAGTAATCCTTTTCAATATACATTTTTATATTACATGATCATGACAGGCAACCAACCTAAATTAGCGTAGTAAACCGGAATGATAATAGCACCGTTTTCTTCGGACATCGGAGTAACGGCGTTCGAGTCGTCGGCGTACGGCAGGTGTTCTTGGGCGTCCAGATACGTCGATAACACGAGAGGTTTCCGATCAGCGCCCGGCGGATATCTCGACCTTCCGTTCGGTCTTAGAGCCATTTGATGTGACCCTCGTGACCCTCGCCGCAAATTGAATGGCGAGCCAGGCAGAGACAACGAAGCCTGAAGTAGCATGCACACATATAAACCAAATCATAGTCGCAACACCAACATTTTCATAGAATTTTCATGAATTTAGCACTTTCATTTATTTGGTCTATCGTTAATCAATTGAAATTCCTTTAATTGTGATCAAAATGTATTTCCGTAACAATTAAGAGTCATTACTTACAACATTCAATTAAGTCTGCTGGTTACGTTATTTTATGGTTACTACGTTATCAGTGATATTCTATAATGTTCCTCAATTCAGATCGAGTAATGAGTCAATTAGTAAGTCAAGTGAGACAACGTTAATACTGCATATCAACTGCAGAGGCTTTAGCTCAAGTTTTCTGAAGTATTTGTGAATTTATGTCGTACATTATTGTGACTTACTTACTTTCATGTGCCAATAAACAAATGTCAACATAAATTATACTTAAAAAGGTGGATAAAATAATGAAGAATAAAAAATGAAAAGTGCTCTCAACGATCATATTGCATCAACACACTTCACAGTGAATGTAACAAATTTCATTGATGATAACATGACGTTTTCATGAATTGCTGCAATTGGTCGTTCAACAAGAATTCAACTAACAGAAGGATCTAATAAAAGATTAATAATAAGTCAAAATAAAGACAGAGAACTGAGAAAGTCCTAAAGTAAAGGAAGAGGAAGGGGAACACAAACACCAATGAGGATAGAAGGACAAACCTGTGAGCCCTCCCGCAGTGGCCCATATGATAACTGTCCGTATTTATTTATGCGTTCAGGGTGAGGGACCTTCAATACACAGAAAAAGTGAATTTGTAATTAACTCCGATCATTCAATTTCGTTTAAAAAATATTTAGACATCCAAGAAATAAGGAAAGGAATGAATAATGTAACAAAACGTATCGGAGCAAAGGAGCTTTCAAGCAATCGGTGTGGTGAAGTACGAATGCGCTCAACATGTAAATTATCGACAGCTACACTTATAATGACTTCTATAAGAAAATAATTCAAAATAAAATGTATAGACGTAAGATGGCGTGGATAATTACAATAAGATTTTGCATCTGATTATTGTTTTCATTTCGTGAAAATACACAACTACCGAAGTATGAATAAAGACACCTGACGAAACTCTTATTGTAACAATAAGGTAATAACACAGAAAACAAGCTATGATAATGGTTGAAAGCCAGTGTTAGTCAGGTAACTTTGTTTATAAACACATGAAGTACTGTAGGGTCAGATACATGCATATTTGCATACTTCTAAATCCTATCGTCGCTATCGATGTTCTTTGGAATTCTACATCTATGGTCATGAGGACTGTTCTTTTGTTTGTCCATATTACGAAGCCTCCGCAAATCACTCATCAAAATTGAGGAATTATTGTTTAACAGCAAATAAAAATCATCATTATAATATTTTATCGTTATAAAAAACTTTAACAATTATACTTATGTCTGACCGAACCTACCTCTCCATCGGTGATACGTTCAGTCTCAGCTCGGCTCGTTCGTACGCTCACATAACGAAAGAAACAATCTACCATGACAATAGACTTATTTTCTCCAATAGTATTATTCAATAGATTTCACAGACAACATTTCCGAGATGTATTCGAATGAAATAGAACGTCGTTAATATTACCGATGGTCTAGCATTTAGGATGTGATTGAAGGAATATTATTGGAGATAGAAGAAGTCTAGAACTAACGTCAGCGACTACGATGCAATGAATTTATAATTGAATACAAATCGTTAACCAGCTCCGAAACTCATGCGACATTAAACAAAATTCATTCACTGAAAGTGTCGTATATGTCTAAGTGTGCTACTATCGATCTCTAAGAAAAAAAATTAAGTACTTTAGGATAGTAAAGTAGATATTAGTTTTTTAGATAAAAACCATAGCTTTATAAAAACTTTGGAAAAGAATTTACGCAAAGACAGACATTGACGTAATTGCAGGCACGAAGGATTGACAATGAACGATGAATTTTGGAAATTAATCGTATCTAATAATTAACATGCTTTGGAAAGTAATGATAAACCAATGAAATGAATGTTTTAAACATAAGATATATAAAAATTACCGTAGCAAATGAACAGATATATTTTAAAATTGCCTTCAAAACTATTACTTTTGCTTCATGAAATCGCTATATAATATTTAAATTATGCAACCAAAATAATATCTGTTATTTGCATACATAGCAAAAATAGATTCATGTCACAGAAGACATGAAAAGAAAGAATTTAAGCTCACAGCAATAACATTTGTACAACAAAATTCTTTTCAACTTGAAAAGGCACTTGAATTCGTCTAAGAGGGCAAATATCTACAATTTTATGAACTTTAAACACGATACAGAAGAAATGTAGACTTATTTATTAATAGGAATGCTATATTAATCATTATTTCAAGTTGAAGAGACATTATCTCAGCTGTCAATGATTCATTTCTGTAAAAAATCGTTATTACTTTAGACATGTTACTTTTACTTTTCCTTTCGTCCTTTTATCCGTACCTACACTTTCATGTATCTATATGACTCAGTTGCTAATGTATATTTTGTTGTCTAAATATTTTTTTCTTAATAGTGATATGTACAGGATTTTCATTTAATAAAGTATATTGAGAATTCAGTAAACACGATAGATAACAAGTCACCAGCGCTCGTATGGAGCTAGTCACGTACGGAATGTGTGAAAGATGGGTGATAGTTGAATCATTGTCAGTGAGGTGGGGCGTGAGGTACGCGGCATACTCACCATGCTGACCTTCCTCTGTCGGCGTGCCGTGTCGTGGTGCGGTTCGGTGGCGGTGGGCTTGTGCGTGGGCTGAGTGCTCACCGAGTCCTGGAAGGGGTCGCTACGGAGGGACATGCGCTCGCGAGTATTGTCGTCCTGGTTGCCGCGCTCCTGGTTGACGAACAGCTCGTAGCTCCCGCAGGAGAAGTCGCTGGGGGACTTGGCGGGGTGCGCCTCGGCGTACGCGGCCGCCTCCGCCGCCGCCGCCTGCTCGCGCGCGTGTGCCTCTCTCGCTTCCTGCTTGTCCGCTCTTGCCGCTGCCTTCTGCTCCGCTTCCTACATACATTTGTATCTATGCAATGTAGCTCTTATTAAGCTTTCACATTATTTCGTTCCATGACTTATGGTTTGTTTTAGAGACTATTCAATTTCAAATACGTGCCCAAATTCTTGCCTGTTTTGTTCTGTTCTCAATACCGGATTAGATTACTGAACTAACAATTTGGGATTAAGTTCACGCTAACATTTCTATGCTCGGAATTACCTAAACTTAACTCGTCATTAATATTTATTTTTCATCTAAGAAAAATGTACAACAATAAATTATTAATACCCTTAAAGCTTCTTCTTCGGCTTGTTCTTCCTCTTCGGCTTTCTTTTGCAACTCGTCATACGACATAGCGACAATGGCCAAGATCAAATTCACGAGGTAGAATGAGCCTAAGAAGATGATTACTACGAAGAATAACACATGCCATGAACCCGCCGACCGTAGCACCTGAAAATAAAATATAATCGTTCAGCTAATCTTACAAGTTTTTGCCTCAATTACACGTTCCAATAAGAAGCAAAACGATTGCTTAACGATTACACTAAAACATACCAATTGATAGAGATTTTCCCAGTAGTCTTGTGTCATCAGTCTAAAGGCAGATAAAAATGCCCAGCCGAACGTATCAAAACTCGTGTAGCCATAGTTCGGGTTCGGACCGTATCCTTGCAAACAAATGTAGCCCGGCTCACATGTCCTAAAACAATACATTAAACATATAGAAACTCGATCGACATTTGAAGATTGATTGTTGTTGTGCTTTATTTACCCGGCTCCAGATGAATTTCCACACAATGGATATTCGCCGTCCCCTCCATACCAGTTGGCTGAAAGAATTATATGACAAATTTGATTTCATATTACTAACATTTAGATTGAAATCAAGTCTTGGTCCAATCTTGTATAACATCGAATCTTACTTTCGTTCTGACAGAATCTCTCCCAGTTTTCGTCTGTAAGGTTGCCCCAACTGCCGTCCTCCGGGAAGACTTTTATACATTTCTGTGTCAAAACTCCCATGTAGATTTGAAGACCCATCAGTGCGAACACGGACAATGAAAACATGGTTAATATTATCACATCTCGCAGATTTTTCACAGATTCTATCACGGCCCCCACGATAGTCTTCAAGCCTGAGAATGCATTTTATGTACGTTAATAAGAATCGCAGCAAACATTTCGTATAGAACATAGTTGCTCACAAACTCTTCAAGTATCACACACTCTTGCCAAAGGTGACTCTAAGTTATTATAACTCTATATACTTACACGAATGGCTTTGGTTTTTTAATGTTTACAATTTATTTCCTAAACAACAGACCTACAATCCTATAGCGCAAAACTGGTCATTCCGTTTACATCTACTTTTATTCTATTACACCAAGCTATTGATCATCTAGAATGATTTCAACCGACACACTCAGTTTACTCTAAGTAATAATTACAAATAAATTTACCCGGTACGATGGCCACAGTTTTCAGCGCTCGCAAAACTCTGAAGGTTCTGAGCGCGGCCAAGTTGCCGAGATCTATGCCCATCGTCACATAACTGCAAAAATACGCACAACCACAACGTCTAGATTAATATAACTAACTACTAAACTAAATCTCTAATTTGTATATCATTACACGAATTTACGCGCGGCTGTCTTGAAGAGTTCAATAGATAATTCTTATATCAATCGTAATGTTAACATTGTTCGTACGGTTTTAAATTAACCAAATCTCCGAGCACAATATATGTCTAAACATTTTAAATCGCTAGATATAATGACTATAGTTAACGAGACACTTAAAATAGGCAACGACAAAGATCTACAATTTAACAGTCTTAACATCTTTTCTACGTATTTTAATAAAAATTTGTCTACTACTCACGCTAAAGCTATAACTACGAAGTCAAGCCAATTCCATGCATCTCTAAGGTATGTGAATGGCTGTAGTATGAAACCCCTGGCCATTACTTTCACCGCTGATTCAAACGTGTAGATCCCGGTAAAGATAACTCTGGAAAAATTCACCTCCATTGTGGAACGCCGCTCGACAAAATAGACAAATTCTTCATAGTATAGGTAATAAACTAGAATTTGAGTTAATAAAAAGTCTAACTGGAATTTATAGAGCATAAACAAGTTGCAATGTTACAAGACAACTTACTAATAAGGTAGGTACCTAAACTAAATGAAGTTGAAGTATTGGACCTAAATATTTACAGTCATGGAATTAATATGTGTACTTATATAATGATCGATAAAATGAATTCTAAATTGTAGAACACCGTGTATTGTATTGGAGGAGAATGAAGTGTAATTTGTATGTATAACATATTTATGAATTATCATTTTGCACTTTTATTTACTCATATAAAATAATCTATTTCAAAACATTAAATTACGTATAGTAGCAGGCCGCCCAGAAATTTTCCTATATCGTATTCATCTCACACAACGCAATTTCCGCAGGGAAATCTAATCGAATTCTATGCTAGACATGATACTTTACTTAGTTAGAAGCTAGCCGAATATCAGCCAACTATACAACGTAGTATTCGACATTTAAGTACATTTAGATAAGTATAATTTCAAAAGGATGATATGGTTTCTATAACAATAGTTTTACTTTTGGACATTTGCCAATAGAATACTAGAATTGCTAATAAAAAAGTATAATTCCGATCGTCTAAATCGCCGGTATTTAGATATTTCGAAAACTAATTGAACACTAACAAATTTCGAAACTAGCGTGCATTCTACAAATGACGAGATGATGTAAAATTTATAGTTTAAATTCGTAATCCATCGAGAGAATATCTGTTAGTTAAAATATTGTAAAAGACATACTTACTCAGTACTTTCGACGGTGGGTGTCGTAGGCATTATCATAAGAATACAGTTGACAAGGATAGTGGTAATAATAAACAGGGAGAACAGTGGATGCACCAGTATGTATATGGCTACTCTTCTTATCGGATTGAACGGGTCTAATATCCAAAGAGCGTTTGTTGCCGAAAATCTGAAGATATCTTTACCCTTGCTTATAACTACGAATGTCTGTAACAAAAATAGTAGCCTCGGTTTGTAATAGGTAATGCTGGGTTGAGCACGTAAGCATTAAATTACTTAATAATTAGCTATCGTTTAAAAGTGTGTGTTATTAAATAACATGATATTCACAATTTATTATCAGCTATCAGTTGTTTACTACGTATAATTGCATAACATTTCAAAATTACGACTCATCGTGACACTAATCACAAAATGCAGTGTCATTATTGTTTTGAACATTTTTATAATAATTTCGGTATCAATAAATCGAAGAATAATTTCATAAAATACTATCACAACTGCTCCCATTAAACCAGCCAACTAAACCAAACCTCGTTAATATTTGCTCTCATCTAATATGTGACGCATCAGAAACATTTCAGATTTTCGTATATGTATTGTTTTATAACTTTATAACTATATTTATATAACTATATTTTACTGCCTACGGTGTACCTCAAGGTAACAAGCACTTACTCTTTGGTTGTGATAGAATGGGTCAATGTCCTCAAGGGGGGTGGAGGCGAGTTCGAGCGGAAAGGAGCCCTGCATGCGCACAGGGAGCGGCAGGCCCTGCTCGAGTGTCGCGTCCGGCTGCGGGCCCTCGTCTTCGTCTTCGTCATCGTACCGGACCTACGTCAAACGCGAGTATAAGCTTCGTGTTTAGGAGACCCGAGTTCCCGCGAGGCGACCAGCGTGTATGGATTCATGATGTAATCCGCCGTTCCATTCTAGTACCATCGAGGGGTACACGCGGGTCGCCTCGATCGAGACACTCGCAGATAGCTAGTGTGATAGGATCCTATCGTTTGATAATGATAACAATGCTTACTGTCACGCATGATAATCCCTTGCACTTAAAACGTAGACTGGCCGTACGTAGCCGAATAGTTAACTGATGACTAAAATGCAGCCGGTAACAGGAATTATCATCAGTGATAAAAATGTGTAATATGTCTTTAGTGATTGACTCTCTTGTACTTAATGTCTGTAAGGTTGCACATATTCGAATTCTACTGAGGTTCAGCCTTTTATGAGGCTTGTAACAATACTGGTGGTGGTTGATCACGACAGTATTGTTACAGTTTGACGTTACAGTGTAGTGTCAGCATGTCTTGTGAGCGCGTCCGAAGCTAAGTATTGCTCATTAGGTGCTGCTGACGGTGTACTTATGATGCATATTTGCCAAAACTAGAAGCGTATGTTCTGCTCACTACTATGTTACCATTTCGAATATCAGTTCATTGGTTCCCTACAACAAAGTAACTAGCTGGCTGTACACAAATTAGGCATTTACTTTCTTTATACTTACTTTGTGTGTTTGTTTGTTTAACATGCATTCGGGCTTATTCACTGTGTATTGAAGATCAAAATTGTATAAGGAAATGCCAATTTGATGTTTAATTTATCGTAACTTATATTTTGTCAGTCAAATCAGTGACAGGATCACAGGTAACTATAAAAAAGTGTTTATTTTGTTTTTCCTTTAGCTTTAAAGAGTAATTCGAAATGGAATTGTAAAATAGAGAGTCATTTCTATTTCCAATGCACTAAACTAGCTAGGTGGTGTCACCATGCTAGACCTAAATGACAGCAGCCGATGATAAGTGGCAAACATGAGCCAATCGTGTGCAATGCATGATAATGGTGAATGTCATGTGCTAGTTAGTGTCTCTCAATCTTTTGTCTTTGGTTGTAATTTCAATATTTTCGTAACTGTACAATTGTACAAGTTGAACACATACTGCAAATCTAAAAAGTACGAATGTATCTTGTTATGGGACTCCTAAGAGGAAAAACCAGGCTCTTTTTTATTAGACAAAGGTTCACTGCAGGCTACATAAACCACACGGGGATTTTTAACACAGGAAATCTTTTACATGATGGGGTCACTTCTCCACCTACAGATTCTAGCATCTTCTAATTATCGTGAAGACACTAATTACATTCATATCTTTGAGATGCAAATAAATGTGAAAAGCCGTCGTTCATAAACTACAGTAAGATTAGCTGTTACTGGTTAGACTAGACAATGTTCCTGTTGCCTGAGTAACAGCTAAACTTGGACATACTTCGTTGACTTGGCCGACAAAGCGATGTGTTTGGAAACAATGCTTTAAATGCGATCAATATGCATAAATCAGAATGCAATGCAAGTTATCGCACTTTCTAATGTACGCCAATGTTCATGAGCTGAGAGGACTGGAGCTCCGAAAATTAATTTTGATACAAGCGATAACTTGCTGAAAAATATTCTTCTAAAAACGAGCCGTAAAAAGGTAAAAGGGGCAAGCAAGCAATCTTACTTCTTTTTTCTTTTTCGTCCGCCCCAAATCGTTCTGGAATGGTTTAAAAATTATCCATCAGACGCATAGATTCATTACCTTCAGTGCATTCATTCTGGAATTCGTCACATAAGTTGAGTGAGTGTGCTTTGTATTTTTTGTATTCAATTTCAAGTGCGCAGTACATTTTAACGTTAAGAC
>DWNJ01000504.1:0-15151 GCA_018250275.1 Udranomia eurus | reverse complement strand
ATAGGAATCACAATTTGTGTCACGAATATCGTTAGGAATATCATATTTATGAATGAAATTGAATTTATTAAGATAAGAATCTCAATTTATAAATTATCGGTAACTTACATAACATACATACGTAACAAGTTACAAAGATATCAATTTAAATTCTTGCTCTGTTTTACTTCTATGACGTATCATAAAATAAAATAAAAACCTGTATAAAAATGAAATAAAATTATATACATTTCCCAGCATTCGTTCCACAGTAGCAGTTAGCAGGTCCCGAACTAATGGCCTCATAAGCCCGTCATGTGGGATTAAACTTTAAGCACAGTCCATTTTTATTCCGTCTCTTACAAATAACCACAACATTACGTAAAGTACTCGTTAGTTATAGATTTGTTATAACCAAAAGTGGTAGCATTTATATTTCAGCTTCATAGCTATTTGACACTATATGGTCGTCTAAAGAATACGGAAACGAATTATATAATACCAGTGTGACTTTCGCCTTAATGTAATTAAATGTGTGGCTTATACCATCTAAAATAAAACAATTTAATAACTTATATAATATTGTTCCATATATAACTAATTTTTGTATCCCTCAGGAACAGCTTTTTGGAACAAAATATGCTACGGCCCTTTCTGTATCCCTGACAATGTATGTACAACATTTCACGACGAACGATCGTGTTGTTAAGGCGTGTAAACGTAACAAAGGCACTCATATTCACATTTATAACATAGGATATATGTCCACAAGAATGGTTTGGTATCTTCCAGCCGACCCCTTATCGGACTTGACCTTAGTTGAGGCTACTGACTTACTTGTGATTAGTTACCAATATCCACATAGGCTATTGACCACATAACATCGGGTAGAGACGTGATAATACGCTCATATCATAAATACAATCGCGTCCGTTTTCTATCTGTCAGTGAACTCTTGTTATTATTAATTTAAATATGTAATGATTAAATAATAAAACACCCAAGAACGTTCTTAATTTCTTCATCTACTGAAAATTCTGTCCGATTATTTCAATTTTCACTACAAAAAAGTAATATTTCTTTTCGTCCCAAATAACAAACAAATAAATTTAAATGTAAGTGCTGAAATAAATAAGTAAAAAAAAACGTGTAAGTATAAACTTGGCAGTGAAATTCTTAAGGGGAAGCTTGCAGGCGTTCAACTAAAACACATAAATTGTGAAGCGAGCGGCTAAATCCTTAGAGCAATGCCATTTTGGAAGAAGCCGGGAATTCTGGGTCCTTGCTATTCTAACAAATATACATTCGTATATGCATGCGTATGTATATTTACGACTAACTACTGACTGGGAACGACCGAACGAGGCTCAATTTTACTATAACGTATATTTGCTAACAAGATAGTCTGTCTTTTGATCAGGTCTAAATGTCGCATCAAAATTTGTTAAATTACATTATGATCAAACGTTATTAATGATATTGAGTTAACAAATTGAGACTTTTAGTTTCCATCAGTTTCCTCCAATAAAATATATTTCAGGCCCTTTTTCTGCGACGAAATCCATTGCACATCATTGAAAATGAAAATCACGCTTTTAATTTAGAATATGTCCGTAATGAATAATCTACTGCGTGCTAATTCCGCGCTTCCAGAAAAAATACTTCTCTATCGTGAAAGAACTGGTAAATACATAAATATCTGCGTATTCTAAACAAACAATAATATGATGGAAAAAACCTTACCAAAAATATCACAAGTCGAAAAGATAACCAACCATATAAATAGTCGCCTTGAAAACCTGATACTCTTCTCCATGGCAGTCAAATTAGTTCTTGGAACCAAATTAAACTGTTCATTATTAATTTGTTTCAACAGTTCCGCAAGTAAGTGACGACGTAAACATAGATCCAGGAGCTTGAAGGAAGTCAGCAGTTCCGTGAGAACTAAGTTTATTCTGTTGGGTAAATCGGTTAGACTCATTAGTAATTAATCCATGCGAAGTTGCTCCCACCAAAACTTTGGTTGATCGATATTAGGAATGTTCATTTCGGCAAACGACGTGCCGCTCAAAGTTGAGAATATTTTTCTGATATTATTTGCTTTGTACGAGTGGAGGGTGGATGAAATAGAATATTTTGATTTGCCGTTACGAGTAGGTCGACTCGAGCTTGTCTCCAAAATGATGTTTTTTCTTATTTCATGATATGTAGATGGAAACTATTATTTTGATATTATGTCTGAGATACGAGGTTAGAATCACATTTTTTTATAAAGTAAGCAAATTCACGTTTATTTTATCTATATCTATATCCCTTCTAAGTTTTTTGCGCGAAAATCCCATTTATAAAAAATGGGAAACACCGAAGTGTATACATACATATACATGCAACAAATACACGAGTATTTGAAGCCAATAGCCATATTTTTTATGAAATAAACGAACAGGGCTAAATCAACCTTTTTCGTTGGAAAGAACAACCAAGTCAATTACTAAATCGGATACAGACGAATGGCGTGCACAACAGCAATAAATCTTTCTATTTATCAAGCATAAATAGCTCAACAGGCTGTTGAAATTCCCTTTACGAATACATCTCGATAGTGTCTATTTGCATAAATTAATTGCTATGCAAAGATATCATTGTCCCGGGTGCGGGATTATGTGAGAAATTGATATAGAAACTATTACTGATTCATCCCAAGACAACTTCCTCGTTGCTTATGATAAAATACTTATCCCAAATTAGGAATGTATTCATCTGTACAACGTTAATTACTCTTACTGTCGTCAAATATAATATATGACTGATGGTGGTTAATTTAGCAAGCAAGTACTATTACGACATAGAGTTACAACCAACTTCCATACTGAAGTTAACGTGAACAGGCATTCTCTGTTTAATTTTTCCAAAAATCATTCACTAATAAGCTACTAACTACCATCAAGGAATCAAGACATATCTTAGATTTCATTTCAGGTTCATTATGGAGACGATGACAAAATGCTGATACAGGTATATAATTTACACGTGAGAATTCACTTATAGCGTATAGTTGTGAACATTAACATGAACATGAACCGACATCATAAAAGTTGTGTTTTTCTCTAAAAGAGAAGTTCTTTTCACTATTACACAAACTAGAAGCGCAAGAATGAGTCAAAATAGAGACAGAGCAGACGGTTTGCTCAAATTAGTTTCGGATATCCCCGTTGTGTAAATAACAGCCGCGTCTGTCGCATCGCTTAAGCCACAAACCAGCTTGAACATAGATTTTAGTGACGTCTGTAATGTGGTACACGGGAAACAGTTCTGAGCATGCGAGGAAGTAGCGGGAACGAAAACGCTCGTGGATAATGAATTTGTGGTTTGAAATGTGTTCGGGTAAAACTCAGCTACGTTGGTTTGGTGTGGCAGAATATGCAATTTGATTGCGAAACTGTATAATAGTTTTAATATTATTGAAGGAAAAATAAGTATGTCAATCGTAAGATGCCCATCTTACGATTGACATACTTATTGCAAGCAAGTGTTCCAATGGAAAATCAAAAACTAGTAAATTTCTGCACAATTGTTTTTTATTCTTCAGTTGCATGAACAAAGAAAATTAGAAAAATGAATGTTAAATTGACTATTTTCTTACTTTTAGTGCACCTACTCTAAAGACATCCATACCTATGTTTAATTGTGTATATATATATTCCAGTAAACTCCGAGAAATGGCTATGATATAAATATGAACAAACATGGACGGACGTAACGAAATCATTAGGACTTTGTTTCTGATTTTATTCTGATTTCCATAACTGTCGCAAGTGTATGTCCTTAAATTCTTTTTATTTTTTTCTCATTTATCTAGTAATAGAACAAACTGTAAAGAGTACAAGAAAAACGGTGGAAATGTTTTTGCAACGTTCTTATGTTATGTTATAACGAGAAAAATAAATACATTTACATATTACACTAACCCTTCATTCTTAGTACGTCTAGTATAGTATTATTACCGCAATCGATGCATTATAGTGCCTGTAACATATATATAATATAATTTTCTACAATGTACAGACGACGATTGAACAGGCAGGCCGATTAATTGGTTAGCCACTAATCAGTACTTCTGGTAATCCACATTGGAATGTGGCAAAGTATGCCCAGCAACGGAATTCACAAAAGGGTTATATCCGTTAGTGCCCATTTATACGATGACATATTATTGTAAATTAAAGAGCAACAATTGAATACAAAAATGTTTGAAAAACAACTGACCTTCAAAAAGTGTCCAATACAATTATTGTACGCGCTGTTCATACAAAAAAATAATTTTGGGTAGAAATGCCTATAGAACCAGAATATTTTATATATTTTATATGTTTTATTATATTAACAATACAAATAACTTACATGGCAGCTATTTCCTGAATTTCAGCATTGCTCGTGATCAACTTTAACAAATATATAATTTGTCCTCCGGTAGGTACGATAAACACTAAAATACCAATGCAAATTCTGTACAAAATATTGGCCCAAAATTTAAAAGAATTTGCTCCATGCGGTACGTAAAACCAAACGCCGCTGACTTTTAAGGCTTTTATTTGCAGAGAGACATACTGAAACAGATCCATTTCTATATTCGACTTCATTTTTACTGAAACAACAAAAAAATTCAAAAAATCGGTACATATTTTCTGTAGTGTGATTGATCTGTAAGAAAGAAAAGGGTTCAGTAGATTTGAAAATGTAAAATATTTTAGTATATATATTCATTGTAACCATAACATGGTAACATCATAACAACAATTCAATTGCTACTATATTATTATATTATACTATATTATTACTATGTTATAATCTGAATTTCCATACTCCTAGTAGTAGGTACGCCACAACGAAATCGTTGAACGTCAGACACAGTTAAAGGGGGACGAGATAAGGTTATTGTGTATCAAAACGTCTACTAGACGTAAAATTTAATTATACGTAATTCATTTCAATGTTATGTACACATACGGGCATATGCCATTATAACTAATTCTACTATGTAATTCGTGCATGCGTAAGGAAAGGTATTAACAGTATATTCTCTAAGACCTGTATATTGCATGTTATGACATTTTGATTGTTCTTTTAATTCCACATTTTTTTAATAATCGCGTTATGGAACCCTAAATCAATTAAAACTCGCAGTAATGGAAGTTAATAGGCAATAATTTGCCTTCTTTATGCTTCATTATTATTTTTTAATCGTTAAGGTGATTTATAGCATAGGGCTCATCGATGTAGACATAGTTAACGCTAAGTTTATGTTTCTGACTTAGATTAGATAGAATAACTTAAATAATCTCCACTACAATTTTATATTTAACACAAATTATTTTGACAATACTGCGGAGATTATAAATAAATGCCATTGCCTCAGCTTAGAGATTTACGAATGCAAAGTGTAGCTGCTGCCTGGTCGAGACAATAGTATTCGTTTAATATTTATCACAATGCCTTCTATTAATAAACTGATAGCTGTCAATTCAACGTTAACATTAATGAAATATAATACAAAAGTTCGGGATATTATACAAAAGTTGCTAACAAGAGACCATTGTACTTGGAAGGTCAAAGTACTATACGCAAAGTCGGAGACCGGGAACGCTGGACGGATCACGTTTCAACGATACGAGTATTTTTACGAATTCATCTCTCACAAACCTAGCTAATAATCCTTTTTCTCATGTTAAATTTTGAAAGTTCGAAACTTTTCATATTAGGAACTTTTCTTATATCAAATCTACTTATATTATTTCCATTTCTGCACCTATTCCAATAGTAGATTGGATATCTTTGTTTCTTGTATTACATTTGTTCGATTTTTTTAAAATATGCTGGAAAGTTGTTCAATTTCGGTTTGACAAAGAAAGCACCTTACCATATCATTCGAAAGACATTTGTTTTCGTTCAGTTGTACCTAGTCTTCATCAAAGATTCAATTAAAATTCCTATTTCTATTCCTATTTACATTGGAGTGAAAAAAAATATTTTCCAATAATTTGAAAAAGTTATAAGCAATTAAAGAAACTTCGCATAGAATCGCTAAGGCGTTTGACAGAGTCTGGCACAGGGCTCTTCTCGAAGTTACTACTTTAGAGGTCTGCCTGAGGGGTTTTGTAACTGGGTCGCCAACTTTTTATCTGAATAGTATTTTAGGACCGTTGTCAACTATTTCTGTTCGCACACAAAACCTTTTATTAAGGCACTATCTATCTCCTACGTATCTTCATTCTGTATCAACAATATATTGTGGTATACCACGCTTACCGGTAATATTGATTAACTTGAGAGTTACCGGTTCCCGTCGTGTTCAACCGGCTCTAAAATACTGCTCCTAGGTAGTTTTCGATTAAGTACGTGGTGTACCTTCACTTCACTCCATTTTTCATAAAATAAGTTACATCCGCATTAACTTGATCAGTGGCTCCACGTTCGTTGTGGAAACTCTATGTGCAAACTGAGTAGCGAGCTTCCCGTTGAAGAGTTCTTCAGGCGTTATTAAAGCAAGTTGCACCCCTCAGTCAAAAACGCTTTTTCCATGCTAGTGATATATTGGTGACTACTAAAATTATACAAATGTTCCTAGACGGTACTGAGCGCTTTCCGTGAAATGGTCCACTTGCTTCTCTGGCAGGTTGAAAATGGTAAAACCTCCTCTCGCCGTTTTATATGAAACACTGTTAATCTTCTTGATTGCAGTTATGTTGTTTTAATCTATAATTAATTCGTAATAATTATCAGAGTACATCTAAAACTATACTTACAATCAAAATATACTGCTGATGAAGCTAACAATCGTTTATTGAACTAAATAATAAAGCAAATAGAAATGGAGCGCTAATGTTGACAGTATGACTGATTAATATTCCGCTAGGCTTCTAATGCGTCTCGCCCTATATCAATTTCATTTTATAGAACATTTTATAGATAATTTATTTCTATGAAGGGCTATAATACTGGCACTAGGGTTGGTATTAAACACTAGTTTCAATAGCCTTCTATGTACATTCCCAATAACATAAACGTACTAGAAATTATTATTGACATACCCATTTTCCCGAATTGAATTCTCCTTAATGGTTCCTTTTTCGACGCTGCTCCACTATCACAATCCCTAGGCGCTACTTGTGTGCCTTTGCGAAGATTTGTTTTCAGTTCCATTGGTATTCGGCTATTGTATCCATTTACTATTAATTGAGTTTCTACTTCGTGTGAGTAACTTGTTTTTAAATTATTTTATTAGTTCGTGTAGAAAGGAGAGAAGCCTTCCTTAGCTTGTCTTAAGGATTTTTTTTGCAGAAAAATCCACGGACAAACAATTTTTACCATCTTTAGATATGCTCATGTATCTATAATAACTTAATTCTGAAAACGAAGTACAATAAACAGGTGCGGGACGATTGTGTATATTATTATTGCTCCACAGCAGTTTTCATTTGCGATTATCGTTTGCCTAGCAATTATCCGATTTGCCATAATACCGTAAAGGTGCAGCCAGACAAATCTTATTATTTTTGTTCGGCTGGAGCGGGATTATATTATTTGTTTCGGATATCCGCATTTAATTATTATTTATCATTCGTTCTATTGATAGAGGAAACATCTTTAGAGGATAATATAAACTTGTCGGCTTGCGAATTCTTCATAGTGCTCTTAGAATATTGTAAAGTAAGCAATATTGCTTTTGGCAAGCGGGTTACTAGACTAGTTATGATACAGATTGAAACCTATATTATTACCTACGTATTCCTTATGCTTTAAATCTTAATATCATAAATGAATATACACATACGAGCTCGTATTTTCTCTTTCTTTCTTCTTTCTATATTGACTTCGGTCGAAGCGACATAAAGGAATAAGCTACGTCAAGTAGGTACAATAACAAAAGTGTGAAAAATATAACTACTAATTAAATATTGCCTTACATATCCAAGTTCACTTTCAGTAACATTAGAAGCCGCTTGAATATTAAGTAGGCACGCTTAAATATCCAGACGTAACATTTGATCCCTTCCAAAACTGTCATAAGATCTACGCTGAGACAGAAACTAAAATGTTGCCCTACCCTTAGTTCCGTGCAATTATCCGTATTCCAATAGGTCGGTAAATGAATTGACATAGAATTTAATCGGTTGCATTATTGTCACGACACTACAAATGTATCAGTGTCATTGTTTCGGAACAAGTGTTACGGAATTACAATGCAAATTGGATCGGCATGTTATAGTCATTTTAATTGTTTTACGTATGCTTCATAATTTGAAAGGCCATTAATTAATGTATATGTTACAGTTAAAGCCGTTTTTAGTTAGAACGCGTTTTCCCTGGAAGTTAATATCGGGTAAAACTAGCGAAAATGCGTTCTACCTAAAATAGGTTTTTACCGTGATATGTAGATTAAAATTGGATGATTAATTTATTTATTTAAACGTATGTAATTTCTCATGTGAAATAGTTGTAAAGTTAGGTTATACGAATGAAATAGTTAGTTACTCATATATTTTATCTGAGAAATTGTTATTTATGTCGTATTGTGTAGACACATGAGTAAGAAACAATTAGATGATAAAGAATCCATTTGTTAACGTGGTAAGTGATGACGGCCCTGATCTGCATAACATAGGGTATATACGAATTGATCCAATGAAATCTTTGGACAAAGTACAAGCATATAAATAGTAATAAAAGCAGTAATCCAATAATAAAAATATAAATTAAATTAAATCTTGTACTTTTCCAGGTCTTCCATAGCCCGAGAATCTGAAATGGATATGATGTGCATAGTGTATTTGTGTAAATTATAAAAATATTTATTGATTATATCACTTGAAATGAAATGAAAATTATTTATTGTTGACTGTTTGACAAAGATGTAACAACAAAATAATTAGTTTAGAACAATCTACTCTATTCGGGCATACAATAGTTATAATTACTCTAAAGTGTACAATTAACAATTTTTAAATAACAAATAAATACATTTTTATTGGGCTTTATATGTTTAAATTTATGTTATATTGAGATAGCAAATATGCACACATCAAGTGTACTTGATGGTAAGTGGTGACTGCTGATCATGCGGATCTATCAGCCACTCCAGACAACATTAAAGTTTCGAAGATCGGCAACAGACGTTGCTACTCCTGAGGACTAAGTTACCTCTTTAAGTGTCTCTCCCGTAAGTGTCTAACCTAACCTATCGGGGTATCTTTAGCGCGCACCTTTACATTTACACGTTTCGTTTTTGGGCTATAAAAAAGTCAGGGAATGAATAATAAATAAGCAGGTGCCAGGCGCAGCCTCCGCCCACACTGATTTATCCCGATTCTTGTTACAGGGAAATATCAGAATTTCCCTGTTCCTGTAACACGTAACGTAATAGCTGACTTCGCAAACTTTTGATTTTGAAAGGTATATTTTAATGTACCTAAGAGTATTTATAATTTGTCGTTTTGGTATTATGCGAAGATTTTGTGCTGATGACAAGACAGTACTATTCGAACCTGTAGTCGAGCTGAAGAAACCATACATACACACGTAGATATATTATTGTCTAAAAATGCACGTCCCTCCAAGATCGTTACTCAAACTGCCAGAATTGTTGACGAACCAGTGCATAAATAAGTTAACATACAATTCGTTATATAAATTTCTGAACATGACAGATCGCCCTATTAGATCACCAATGATTGCACGGCCGAGTCTGAGTTTAAAGAAAAATAGACATACTAGTAAAGAGTTGTCATAAATATACGCTTTCACACATAAAAATAATTTTGTTAAGTGGAAGGACGTGCATTTTTAAACTTGAAGATCAATACAGACACACAAAAACATTACCCGTCTCAGGAGCAGTCGGGTAATAAAGTACTCAGTAACCCGTTACAATTTCTCAGACATAAGTACTTCTTAACCTCAAAGGTTTAATGAGTTTAATGGCGGATCGCAGCAGGTTTGCAAAGACCATTACGAGCAGACGTTCAGTAACATTTGTTAATTACGGCTTCAATTATTTTATGGTAGAATAGAATCACGAGCATTATCCTTTATTTTACGAAAATATTGCATTTTTTATTATATTAGTCTACTTACGATATTTCTACGTTCCCTTGTGTTTTACCGTGAGCCTTTCAGTGACGAAACTGGGAAAATAGTTACCTGTAAAAAGAGAAAAGCAAATTATTAATTATATTCCTAACTAGCTGACCCTGCGCATATCGTAACGTCTGAGAATCATTTTCCTGTCATTAACATTTTTATCGAACAATCATCGTGATTTTGAAATTGACACTTTTTTTATTTCTCAACGGATTTTTATGAAACAAACACTCAATGTTGAAAGAACCTCACCATAATAAATTAGTGAAAAAGGTGCAAATCAGCGTGCACAAACGCACAGACAAACCGACAAACAGATAAAAATTCTAAAAATAGTTTTTTGGGTTCTATTCTTTACTAAAACAGCTAAATTGATTTTCTCTTAGATATCTTCCATATACAGATAGAAATCAGTTACAATAGTATATTTATTATATGTTTAGCCTCGTCAGGATTTATTGATCTTTAGTAGATTTACTTCGCATAAGGGTATATATATATATGAATGCATGGGTAACCCAGAATTTATGCAGATCTAATTGACCGTTAATTCCAAACGCCACAGAAGGGTAAAGATAGACCACGTAGGACTACGGTCGAAGTTAACTCTTCTACCTATCACAGAAACACACATCTAGTATATAGAATGCTCGTCTCCTACAAACAAAAGGTTGTCTATAAAATATGTAGCTATATCCCGACCTTTATGCCATTTCGACGTATATATTACATGCTATTATCATATCACACAGTTTCCTTATTACATTACGAGTAACCACATCATTGTCGTTAATATAAGCTACTCATACGTTTATATAATTTACTACGGAGGTCATTTCTTGTGATCTTCCTAGATGTCCATAAAAGGTCATTTCTTGCATATTCTAACTAAGCAACTGCTAATACTTGAAACGCAATAAAAGCCACTTGCAACAAGAATGAAATAACTCAAAATGTATTTTACCTCAGAATTCCATTTCAATTCGATTTGAAATTTATTAATTTTAAATCGTAAATATGCTAACTTAAACTTAAGTTAAAGAATGACATTTTAGAATGGTGTCGGTTATTATGAATTGCGATGTGTAGTCACTCATTCAAATGACGCCTGAAAATATGCTTAATAGCGTCATTTGTATCGCTTTCTAATCCATAACGAGCCACTCCATTAGGTTAATTACAGTAAAACTTTTAATCAACGTATATATGTAGTTAAGTCATAATAAACACAACATACTAATCACCTAATATGCACGCAAACCACATTGATTCACTCATTGCCAGAAACCACATAAAAGTAATTGCAAAAAATATTCTCGAAATTTTTGGATAGAATAAGAATAATAATATGCTGATTGCTGATGATTTTGTAGTTGCAAACTCGTCTTAGCCATTAACAGACTTGTGTGACTAACTTCGAACGAAATAGGAGTTTGGCGTTCACTAATGTTTTAGTATTAGGTTTAGTGTTAAATAACAATATTCTCAGTAAGCAGAAACATAGCCCGCCGGAACGTCCGCTAGATCGTCGACAGATCAAATGTCCAACGTGGCGCCAAGTTTACTTGTATTGCGTTTATTCAATATGTCACAAAGATTTATGAAGGTACCCTTTTACGGTTCGACTCCGGACCGGAGGCACCACCGCATCACCTATTTCTGCCTTGTAACAGCATGGTTCCTGCTGCTGTGTTCTGGTTGGAGAGTGTCATCAGAGAGACATACTTAACCAAGGCGTTCCAGCTTAGTCCTCAAGGGTATCAACGAATTCGACTTTACGAACTTCGATCCTATCTTGGGTCCTACAGATGTCCATGGGCGGTAACCATTTACCAAGTGGTGGACTGCATGCTCGTTTGCCACTTCCCAGTTATAAAAAAAGTTTCACATCAAGTAGATCTCGGGCATACTGCGAGTTCGAAGGTCTAATCTCGAACGATAGAGACAGGGATAGCCTTTAGCGAGGTGTCCTTCGTCAGTGTGGTTGCTTTCCTATGTACTGGTTTAAAGGGACAACATTGTAATTGTGAATTATATATATGTACATGTCGGATGAAATGCGGCGTTAGATGCATTGCTGGCTCGGCAATTCGCCACTGAATCGGCACTAATGAGCGCTGCGTGGGCGGTCTCCACCACAGAATAGAAATCAATTAGGAATACCAGGATACTAGCAGGTAATGGTTTGATTTGGAGTAATTAAGCATTCGGCTGATGGTCAGATGTATGTGACCATCAGCCAAATGTAATTTAATTACCATGTAAGTAATTTTTGAGGTCAGCGGTTACGAGGGAAACCAAGTTTGCAGCCATTCAGATGTAAATTTGATCTAATCAAACAGTAATACAGTGACTTCCGTCCGCTCATTCGTCTTGACTTAATCGTCGGTTAATTCTTCGTCAATTTGATTGAGAATCTCAGTTTTTAGTATTCAGTTAAGTATTTGACGGTAAGTGAGCTCAGGTAACTTCTCTTTTGTTTTAACATTATTGTAACCTACTTTATATTGTTTAAAATACGGCAGGCAACAATAGACTGATAATAGCACTCGCGAATGATTCAACCGCAGTTTATCTCGTAACAATATTGACTTTTATTGTTTAGTAGGAACCAAGGAGCACGTAGAACAAATAAAAATTATCATAGCGTCTTATATCTGCAGCTATCACCGGCAATGTTTAAACTACTTTGTTGTATTTTTTTTCTAACGACTGTCTCTATGTATGTACGAATATTATGTATCTGCCAACAAGCATTTGAGAAGCGTGGCGGAGTATGCTCCAGGCCTTCCCCAGATGTGGAAAGAGATCTGTGCCCAGCAGTGGAACATAAAAGGGTTGCAGCCATGTATGAATCAAATGTAAGGGAATATCAATCTGGTTCTAACTTGTTTAAAACTATAAACTAAATTCATGTTCGCTGGGAGTACAGCGAACATGAATTTAGTTTATACTCGATATATCTTCTAAGAACTATCTACTTCGACAAAGGTCAATTCTTCATTAACTTGTTAAATACGTATATAATCTTGCTATGTACTTAGATTTAGGAATTTAATCAAGTGCTGGGATACTCGTGTGGAAATTAATATGCTTTTGACGTTATCACACATATCCTAAGAATTTTTCAAAATCTGTTTCAACAACTTCAACAAATGACCCAATTCTTTTGTTCCGTTTACAAATAAATTATCTGCATTCTTTACTTTGCTTATCGGCGTTCATTGTTTGAGTTCAATGATTAAGCTGAGTCAACACCAGACAATTCCCAGACAAAGACCCGTAGAATCATTAAAATTTTTGGAGATTAAAAATGTACAATTACATTTACTAAAACTTGTTTGAGTTGAATTCATTCTTTACTTTCCCAGCGTATTTAATTTGAATACTTAGCAATTTATGCTCCGTTTGTAAGAGAAGAAATAAGGAAGAACTCCTATCCTTTCTATTTTGAAGAACAAGTAATCCACTAAGTTATTTAGGTGCTCTAATAATAGTTGTGGAGTACGGTCCTGCTTTTTGGTTAATTTATAGAAAAGAATACACAAATCTCAAAACATAATCCCAAGTAAAATATAATTATCACGCAAATCGTAAAAGTTAATGCACTTTTAAGAATTACGTGACAATGTCACTACTTTTACGGTCACTGCGACTTTATGCAACGAAAGATAGAGAACGCATGATCCGCAGGCCTTGACGGTAATGTACACAGCATTACCGATATAGCAGAATAATGTATAACAGATAGTTAATAGTTTGAGACATTAGTTTGTTCAATCGGTGCTTTTAAATTAACCAATAACTTGGTCTCTACAATCCACAGATAATCCATCACTCCTAATTATCAAAGTCAACTTGTATAATTACGAGTGGTGGTATATCTATTAAAATGTATTTAAAAAATGTGCCCTATAATTAAAATGTAACCTGGCCGCAATCCTTTGATGTCCCACTGCTGGGCACAGGTCTCTTCCCACAACCGGAGAAAGCCTGGAGCATACTCTTTGCTGGAGTTGCCTGAAGCATACTCGCTACGCTGCTCCAACGCGTGTTGGCGAATGAACTGGTTAGTGGCCAACCAGCATTCCCAAAGTTTTCAAACTTCGGAAAAAAAAATGGGCTCCGACGAGATTTAACGACTGCTATATGTCGATAACAACTGGGACCGACCGCTTAACTTGCGCGATCGCGTGCAATCTATACAAGCGGCGGGGCGCTTCATATTTAAAAAGTTACACCTTTATAGGATAAATATCATGAACCACATGAGACATGATATTGAGGGTGACAAAAATCAAGTCACCGTTGGTAATGACTTTTCTGGAATAAATCGATGAGTTTATGTTTAAAAATTGGTCCAGACTTCGAAAAATCCTTCATTTGTCAGTCACTCAAATCTACATACAATGTGAGTCATTCGTCCTATGCCTACGCGCGCACAATGTTAAACCACATTAAATAGGAGGCTTTCCTGCAACGATATATAAGAAGCTTTGATATGTCCGAGCTTCCGCGTCATCCGGAAGTCGCGAGTATACGTGACGTCATTGTTGATCCCAATGCCAATTCAGTGTCGCCTTCACACAACAAAGATTAGCGTTTGCGTCGCTGCGTACTGATTTAGAGGATAGTGATGTTATAAGATCTTACTATCATGTGGACTGTGCCCGTTTCATTTATTCATCACTAGCTGACCGGGCGCACTTCGTACCGCCACACCCGGGTCCCCGTTCCCGTTCCCGTCCCGATAATAAGTTTTTGTTTTTACTAAAACACTTACAAAACCTGAACAGCAATTTATAGAAAATATTTATAGCCTGAATATTATACTATACATTTAAGGCCTTAGGCTCAACTTTAAATGGTTAAAATGGTTTAAATGGTTAAAATGGTTGAGACATACCCGGAGGTGTTTATTTGCCTACATTTTAATGGTACATAATAAGTACATAATTTGGCTATAGAATAATGGTGATACACATCGTAAATCTCACAATCTGATAATAAATTGGAGTAGTCTTAGTTTATTTAC
>DWNJ01000503.1:0-15160 GCA_018250275.1 Udranomia eurus | reverse complement strand
TAGAATTATTTTGTTCTTATTGTTTTTTGAGGGTGGTAGACCCTTTTACGGTTCGCTTCGGGGGGCCCCACCGCCACACCTATTTCTGCCTTATGCAGCAGTATTCTTGCTGCTGTGTTCTAGGTGTGGTGAGGGAGATATACTTAGTTGAGGCGTTCCAACTTAGTTCTCAGGGGTAGCAACGCATTTGTGGTCGGCCTAAGAAAGAACTTCGATCTGCCTTGGGTGGATTACAATGTCCGTTGCGTTTTCTACCTCCCAGTCATAATAAAATATTTTAAGGCGATAATAAAGTTCCTTTTTGACACGCTTTTATTTCAAATCGCTTTATATTTCCTTCTTCATAACAATTCAATTTGATATAATAAATCCGATAGATTGTAGTGCCATCTTTCTTTTGTCAACATAAATGCCATTTATTACCGCTATCTCGCTAGATGTCGGCGAACGCAATTGTTCTGTTTATTTAGTTATAACAACTCGTTCAGGAATAATATGGGCAGTGTTCTCGCACTTTGTACACCCTTCAACTAAGGGAGACACATAACCGAGGCGATCCAACTTGGTCCTCAGGAGTAGCCACGCATATGTTGTCGACCTAAGAAAAAAAAATCAGATGTACATGGGCGGCTGTGACCATTTACCATCAGGGGTTATAAAATACAATGTCATACAAACACTTCGTTTAAGGCATCCCTATTCCAATATGACAACGCATTGTAACTTATATATACTATCGGTCTTCGGAGGCTAAGTTCCCTAAAAAATGTATGATGAATTAATATATATATCAAATATCATACAATCCACGCAGTACTGTGTGACCTGGTGACAAATACAAACTTATGCAATTTAAATTAATAATAATCGATGTATTCACGCGATGAGTGTTGATTTTTAAGCTACTAGCATGTCAATACATACTTATAATTTTGTTAACCCCTCCAGCGAAGCTCAAAGGCTGTTAGGTTCGAAAGAACCCACGTTCCCTCGATCGTAAGGCCGACATCCTGGCTATTGGGCTATTGCCGCTTTTTAAAGATATACATACATACAACAGGCAGACAGACAAAAATTTCAAAATTAAATTATTATTTTTTGGCTTGTATTACTTGTATGAAGAGGTATTTTTTTTTAGCTTTTATTCAATGTTCAGAATTGAACTCTTCTACGGTTGTATTATATGTATGTATAGACTACCATACTAATATTAGTATGTTAACATATGTTAACATTTTGTGATTGTAGATCAAATAGAAATGATGACTTTTCACAATATTTAAAGCGTTGGAATAATCGCGTACCGATAACGTGCTATCACAAGCGTAGAAGAAATCGTATGTATTTATAGTATGATGCATCATATCTAAGTAATGTTGGCTATTCGTTTAGGGTGTAATGTCATTATCATTGTACTATTGCAGCACGTTATGCAATTTTTATCTCTATAGTACTAATCTCGAACGCGCTGATGTGCCAATGTTATGAACTGTTCGTTTCAGTTCTAACAACATGTTAAAATATGTTAATGTCAGTTCCGTGTATTCTATTTCCGCGCTGATTCAATGAAAATTAAAGTCAATTCTTCTGCCATGAACATTGTAAGTGTGGAAGTATGTTAATTTATTTGATTGATTTTCCTCCATTAATGACGGATAGGAATAAATCCTTGAATTTGTAGTCATTTGTTTTTTTTTTTACAGCACAGAATAACGAACATCGCTTTTGCTGCTAAGTACTTTTTTCGTTTGTGTTTATAATCCGTCTTTTTTAATAATTTTATTCCATGGTTTGTGTTACTTCTATCATATCCCCCACAAAGTTCTTCTATTCAATCTATCTGCATATATTTAGAATATTATTCATGCTTATTTCTCGAAAAATTCTACCACGTGAAATGATAAGACAAATTTCCATAATGGGTATAAATTTGCTTCAATTAAATGACTCGTGAGTCATGACTGCTTATCACGTTTAATGACGCTTATAAGATAATGAATTAGGCAATAACAATGACAGATCATCGACAACCTTGTAAATTTTCCTAAACATCTTGTTAAATTTAATAAAGCAGTTCGAAGCGACATGGTATTCCCCAAGGTATCGTCATAGGTTCGCATTTGTTCTGGGTGCAGTGAAAAAAAAACATGATTCTCCACGTAGTACGGAATGGAATTTGGCCACTAATGATAAAATTGATTAGATAAAATTTACACGCATGTAAAATATGAATAACATTGTAATTGTTCTATACCTTTCATGCGTGATTACGTTTGTAAGGACAAAGGTTATACAGAACACGCGGACAAAAGTTATAAATGTACAAAGTACATGAATATGAACTACCATAAAATATTCCTCTGAGTTATATCAAACTTAATTTACATCACATTATTTAATCGTTGTGTGAAACTTTTGTTCAAAGTATTTTTTTTCAATTGAGTAACGAACACACAAACTTTCATATTCCAAACATAATAATGATTACACATAGATTGAACACTGCATACAAAAAACATTGTCTTATGAGACCGCGTGTCTTCACTCAGTTCGTAATAATTTAATAAAAATAAAATCACAAATCAGTTTACGTGAACACTGCAGGTTTGTACATCAAACTAGCTTATAAACGCGCTCCGAGTCTGCCGAGATAACCTCGTGTTATCAGGCGTTTGTAGTCCGACTTAACCCGTACGTTACTACGGGTGGCCTTTTGTACCTGAGACATTATTTTTTTATAACTGGGAGGTTGCCAACGAACATGCAGTCCACCTGATGGTAAGTGGTGACATGGGCGGCAGCTCATGGACGTCTGTAATAAAGCCAAGATACGATCGATTTTCTTCCTTGGGTCGACCACAAATGCGTTGCTAGCCCTGAGGACTAAGTTGGAATGCCGCGGTTAAGTATGTCGAAGAGAGACACACCCTTTTCAAACCAGAACTCAGCAGCAAGAACACTCCTGTTATAATGTAGAAATAGGTGCCCCCAGAGTCGAACTATAACAGGTTCTACCACCTTTAAGAATAATTTTATTGTTAAACTTTGAACTATCGTGACGTTTGTATTACAACTAAATACTGTTACGATGCGATATATCGATACAAAGGGAAGCGATAATATCGCGTATCGATATAAACGAATATGATAAAGTTACGATATATCGTTACAATACGGTTTTTTAGACATCCCTAATTTGTATCGAGTCCAAACTCTATTCGATTTAATGAGCACTTGTGATTAATTTGCTAGCCACGTGTCATAACTTTTGAATACACAATGCATCGGTATTCGGAAGTGTTTGTATTCTTACTATTCATGATGATGTGCCAGAGAAGCTGTTTACAGAAATATCTTAAAGATTGGTCATTGGTGATCAAATTCATTCCAAGTACAACATTTAAATTCTAATAAGATGAGTATGCGCTGTACCGCTATTGTTGCGAGAATTAGGTCGTTACTGACTATTAATTATTCTCATTTTTTTAATTTAATTAAAATGTTCAGTAAATTTTCGCTTTACTTAACTTATAAAGTTTAAAAAAAATCGGTGATTACTAGATATATTATGTAACGTTACAATGACTACTACTGACGTACTTAACCAGGCGTTCCAACTTAGTCCTCAGGGGTAGCAACGCCTTTGTGGTCGACCTAAGAAAGAACTTTGAGCCTATCCTAAGTTGATTTCACATGTACATGGGCGGCAGTGCGCACTTACCACCAGGTGGACTGCATGCTCGTTTGTAACCTCGTAATTATAAAAAAAAATCAAGCCATTAGCGGCCATCCAACCACCACCGATGTTGCTCCGTAGATCGTAAACAAGCCAGTCTTTTCTCGTCCGCATTATTTCTCGCATCACGCTATCGTAATGCGCGACCTAGCTACAGTCGAAATGGATTAACGGCGTCCAATTGTCAACAAAAGCTCGTCATAATTGTTGTTTGTATAAATATGCACGAATCACCCGTTGGGCTTGTGCGCACCGAGAATGTATCTGGCTCACTTCCAGCCCGCTGCGTGCGTTTTTGCTATAATTCAATGACTATTTTTATAATGCACGCCGATGACGGGCCCCGATACAGAAGCTTTGTTTACATTTTTGGGTGATTTGTTAATGCATTTATTTTCTATTCCGTGTTTGTTCGATTCGATAATTGGACCGTTTTCTTAATGTTTGACAACATTGCTCATTTGTTTAGATGTTAATTAACAAAAAAACAATTTTATTTGTAGCCATTTTATTTAACTCTTTTGCTTTATTAAAAGATTTGAGATTCGAATTATCAATACCATTTAATTATTACCGAAAGTTCTTTGATTATTTAAAGTAGTCAAAGAATTTTCAATAATATTGAAGTAAGTTTTCTTAAGTGTCTTATTAGAACGTAAATTATAATTGGAATGTTACCATTTAATTTTAATTTAAAATTAATTTATAATCGTTAAAAAATAACTCGAGGTATTTTAACAACGTAAGCACGAAAGCCTCTAGTCATTTCACAGTGCAATTCAACCAACAAAAAAAAATTGCGCTTAATATCGCACGCGTCGTGCGCGGTCGATCGGACCGGCGCGGCGGTCGCACGGTGTGATAAACAATCGAAGTGTGACAGCCGGGGCGCGCTCGCTATCGCGTTATCCGGAGGCTGGGGAAGCTCGCGGCGGCAGTGCCGCCGGCGCGCGCGCACCGAAAGTATGTGTCCCGCGCCACCACCGCGATGTACATAGAACCGGCCGCGTTCCGAGCGCCCAGCGCCGAGTCCCTCGCCCCCGCCGACCCCCCGCCCGTCTGGACGCAGTGCTTACCCTCACCGTTATTCGCAGGCAAGAAGGCACCCCTCAAGACCTTCGAGGAGGTCCACACCCTGCTCCAGCAGGGCCGCAAGCGCGAGCTCAAGCTCCTCATCAGGGAGAACTCGTGGCCGATCAACAGCCCCGTCCGCGCGTCCCTCTGGCCGGCCCTCTGCCGCCAACACCAACATGGCAAGTCCATGCTCGAGGGATTCTACTGGGACATGGTCACGCAGGTCAGTGTACTCGTATTTTGTTATGCAATATCGCTTGTACTCCCGCAAGGTGATCGACTCTCACTCTAAATGTACATGTTAAGGTAAAAATTTTACGCCGCCTCGATAAAGTCTTATCTCGTGAAATCGCGCACTTAACATTTCCAAGGTCATGTCTATTTACTTTGCCGACATCCTCCCAAATGTTTAGTAAGTTATCGTTCTCTGAGATAAAGAGACGCTGCAGGCAAGGTTAACGGTTGTACGTGTAGGTATGTGCAGAAAAATACACGTATAGTTAATGTATGTTTGGGTTTTACGCAGGAAAAGTTTTAGACTTATAGTTTCCTATGTCACGTTATAGACTACTGTAAAATAGAATTAATAGTTAAAAAAACTAAAAATACGCTTTCCTGTCCCATAATCCGGCCAGCTCAATGGTACCATAATAATCATATGTCCTCGTCATCAGGAGAAACGGACAGATTATGTTAAGACTGTAATGAGAATGAAATGAGCCCAAACTCGATATGTTTATTAGTAGGCAGTCCAAGGTTCAGCCACCTTCCAATTCCATCGTCAGACCGGCTCGATAGTACCATAATACTGTATTGTCATCTAATCTACTTATAACTGCCAAGTTTCACGATGATACAACAATTAAAAGTGCGTGTAATTCAGATTCTTACATTTTATTACATAGTTACTTACATTTTTGTTACGTTACGTAGTTGCAGGTCGACCTAATAATAAAAGCGTGTTAACTAAAATTTACATGTTAACATTCCTAAGAACAATAATTGAAGGCAGTATGTATTAAGCTCAACGCGCAAAGGCATCGTTTCGGTTGGAACACGTAAAAAAATGGTCGCCGATAAGCTTACTTACATAAACAAGACATCCATCTTCCTCTGAGACCGCGCTCGTGGATGGTACTTACAATTAGTTTTAACTATCGAATGTGCGTAGTTTGTGATTACTTGAGACCAAATGACTATAGGCCCGTTTTACATCACTCATTCTTTTATTCTATTTAAAGGCTGCGTCGATAGATATCCATTTGCATATAAGGTGAAAATTTTACGACAAGACTTTATTTTTAATATTAAATTAAAATTTTGGGAGAGGTCAGAATTCTGAATGATTCTTATTTAAGATTATTATATGTATCGATAATCCCTTAACTAGTAATATTGGTGTAATATAAATAAGAAATAATGTCATTGTAACATCGAACGGACTATAGTTTTGAGGCACCGATTACACGCAAAGTCGCTGGTTAACACTAGCGTTAATCAGCGATTTAATTTCATCGTAGTGTATCAAGGACTTGAATAAAATTAATTATTTGTTAGTACATTTTGCATACAAGATCTACATCGTACGCTACCGTACGAGTACATTTTACAAATCCATTATTCGCGCAAAAATTTCAACTTGTGAAATGTTGGCAAAATGCAAATAGATTTGTAAAGCTTTTAGCAGGAACAGGTGTATTTGTGATTGAAAACTCCTCCAGGTGTACGATTGTAGTCTATGTGTGTGGTTAAATCGTTCGATTACTCATTGTTATCGCTATGACTAAGAGTAATCTATAAATGTGTCGTGTAACACGTGAATCTGATGGTATGTGATATTCGGCTAGGACGAATGTAAGTGTGTAATGCTTGACAGATGATCGTGTTTCAACACTTATCGTAAATCCTATGATTGTCGTGATAAATGTAAGTGTTTCCAATATTGTTATGTAATTATTTAATTGTTATATAATTCGACACCAAAAATACGTTTTTAATGTAGACAAAAATATTTAAGACGTGTAATTTAGTATAATAAAAATATTATCAAGCCTATAATTGATGTATAAAACTATAATGAATAGAATTATGTTATTATTATATAGGTAGTTATAATTTCATACCGGATCTTCTTAATTGCGACTGTTTCAATCCGGTTGTTTTGATTATGAAATAAAAATTGAATTGATCGTTTCTGAGTGCTCCATAGACCGAGATTAGGTAGAATTAGTTTCTAAAAAATAATTATCAAATAGAAAGATACATTGATTGAATATTATAAATGCCGACGTGAGTTCATTTCTTCTTCATCTTCTCAGAAGTACAAAAAATAGAATAGGGGGGCCTTTTATCTAGGACAAAAGAACTATTCCCGCGACATATATCATTCATTTAGTTTTATCATCAACGCGAGCAAAGCCGGTAACAACTAACATACTATATACATAACAAAAGCATCCCTCAACGTGGTCGGAGTCGTAGGATGGAGCTAGCTAGGTCGATGTAATAAATCTACTGAATGTATTCTTCAAAGACATTCTTCAAACGCGAGCGAAGCAAGCTCAAACTAGCTAGCGTGTTCGACGTCACAACAGTCCAAGTGCCGTAACACTGTACCGAAGCCAGTCAGAGGCGTTGCGTGACAAACGGCAAGTATTCAGGCGGCCGAGTGAGTCCTTGCGTTCGACATCAACGTGCGCTCGCCGCTCGCGTCACTGCACGGTAGATGTATATAAATGTGGACGGCTCCCACGTTAACTAGCGTTTGTTCAAAAATTAGAGTTCACAGGAGAGTAGTTTAAAGGTACTGGTTTTCAGATGATTATTATTAAATCGTTTTTCAAAGAGTGGGAAATAGATTTCATTTGGTAACTACGAAATCAAAGGAATGGCGCATGTCACTGTTAGAAAATACATTAAAACATCATGCGAGATAATTATCATCTCTTATTTGGTTCGGTATAATTTGATTAATTAAAGATTCTTCTCAGCTACAGTTTTATGCAAAGTAATGTAAAAATAGATAATATTTTTTGGGAGAATTAAAAACTATATTAAATATATATGTATATACTTTTATAAAGTATATATATACATTAAAATATTTTTTCTACGAGTTTATGAAATAAGTTGGTATAATACGTTGACCATTACTCAATAAAAGGAAAAAAAGATTGAAAAACAATCAAATTTACGTAATTTCAGGAAAATACGTGTAATACATAAAAGGTGCAAACAATTCATGGAAAATATATTTGAATTCAATACTCGAATCAATCTGCATATTTTATATACTTACTTATACTACTTTATTAAGAACATTTTATGTCAACCAATAATATTTGGCAGGACTAACAGATTAGTCACATATAGAGGACAGATACTAATTATTTATCATTCTTGCATAACATTTCACATCTTAAACTCACGAACGGGAGACTATTCCCCTGTCTATACTTGCTCAGTTACTGCATAACATCGTCTTTCGCATCGCAATTAGCCGGCCTGTAACAATAGATGAGTTACTAAGATACACTCGTAGAGAAAAATGTTCAACGATTGTCATCAATAATCGTTTTTGTTAGACTGCTTGAAGGTAAATGGGAAACATTTTCCTTGTTTATAGTGGTTTCAAGTTGTTGATTGGTAATTTGTAACGGATGTGACTAAAAATATTTTTTTTACAATAAGTGTTAGTAACGCACCCTTTCCTTATAAAAGAGGAATACATTTTAGTGAATTAAACATCATTTTGTACATGAGATTTTTATTACAGAAGTAAAATGGTTAAATAAATATAAATAAGATAAATCGGTCATCATTTTTACTTGGGTTATATTGTTATTTTTGTATATCCATACAAATATTATTACTGTGAAAGTAACGTTTGTTACCTTTTCACGCTTATAGCTACAGCTGAACCATTTAAGATGAAACTTGGTATTATATAGCTTGAGACCCAGAGAAGAACAAAGGATAGGGCTTTTATCTCGAAAATCCTTCCTGTAGCAGTGGAGATCGCTTGATAGCGCGGCCAAAACCGCCAGTAAAAGTGTGCTCCGTTCCATACGTTACGTTAATTGGGTGTATTATATATATTTGTATACCTTATAATGGATACAGATATTTGATGCTTAATCCTTGATACGTTAGAAAATATCGTTCACTTCTATACATACATACAATAAAACTGTAGAATAGTTCAATTCTGTACATTGAATAAAAACTAAAAAAACATACCCCTACTCTTCTATCTAAGAGCAAGCCATTTTAAGGGTATTTGTTTAAAGAATAGAAACACATTTTTTTTTTAATTTTTGTCTGTTTATCTGTGCGTTTGTGCACAGATGTGTAATCTCAGAAACGGTTGATCCGGTTTGAATGCGGTTTTCACTGCTGTATTGTCACAGGCTTCACTTAAAATAAATCGTTATTTAAATTAGTGTTTGTTTCATAAAAATCGTTTCATAAATAAAAAAGTTGTGTCAATTTCAAAATTATAATTTATATTTCTTTGTTTGATAAAAATGTTAATAACCAACTGTTTAGATGAATTGTTTGAAACCAAGTATATTATTTTTTGTAACATAACGATGGTTGAAAGGTTATAATTATTAATAAGATTCCATTAATAAAAAAGTTATGGGACGGGGACGAGGTGGCGGCACGAAGCGCGCCGGGTCAGCTAGTGATCAATATTAACCGAACACTCCCCACTCTATATTCACGTCGGTCCTAACACAGGACGGAAGAGTGAGCATTGCCAAATAATGGTGTACGTTGACGCAACACTCCCAGTTACGTGGTAACAAAACAACTGCTTGTTTGTCGCAAAACTCGCTACTGAATATGCAGTTGTGGGTATTCGACGCCAAGCGACCAGTCGATTTATTGATAGCCTAGCCGACCCGGCGCACATCCAGTCGCTTAAGAATCATTTTTCAGTTCCCGTTCCGGTCTCCATCATAGCCTATACGTTGCCGAGGACTAATAGCTATATAACAGGAAAGGTTTCCTCAAAATCCGCCCAGTAGTTTTTGCGTGAAAGCCGGACAGTAGACGGACACCAAAAATTCAAATTGATTTTTTGTATCTGTATGAAGCCCCTAGGCGTATTTTTTTGTTCTTATTCAATGTACAGAATTGAACTCTTTTACAGTTGTCTTTGTTGTTGTCATTGTAGGTTACCAAACACAACAAAAGTATTTACAAATCCCACATATTCTAATGAAGAAAACTTTACTTTCGCATTTATAAAACTGGTGAGATAATGCCAATGATGAATACAATCAAATTATAATAAATTCAAATGTCAATTACTTATAAAAACAAGATATAATATTGTATACAAAAATACAGCTTGCTATTTATAGATAATGTAGTCATTCATTTCAGCAATAAAAAACCACGTGTCAATGAAAATGATAAGAATTTAATATGTTATATATTAAAAGTTCTAAAACAACATACATGATGTAATCTGTAACTTAGTCCCAGTGACTGCATGAATTCAATATTAACATTTAATTAATTTTTAATTAAGCGTTTATGTTTATATTATCTTTCGCTTTTATTAACCCAACTCAGGGTTGAACTTCTTTCTTATGTCGAGAGGCGTTGCTACCCCTGAGGACTAAGCTGGAACAAAATCCATGTCACATTAGGTCACATGTTAAGTGTCACATGGATTCTGTTGAAAAATAATAATAAAATATATACGTACACGTAACTTTGGCGATGTTGCGATCTCTGTTATTATTGGTGCGATTGGCACCGCGTCAAGCTTCCACCGCGGCCGGTTCACCTTCGCCTTTGCAGCCACACAAGTAACGACATACACATATTAGTTCAGTTTAACTCCATATTATGCTCTGTACTTGTTTAAAGTCCGTCGTTGGCACCGATCGTGTATAATTATAAAGTTGAATCAATGAGACGTTTAATGATATTTCAGTAATTCAGTACATCCGCACTGGTGATATAACTATTTCTGGCTCCATCGAGATTTTAGTTTTTAATAATTCTTTTTTGAAAATTAATAATACGTGCATTCGCTTTCAACATAACTTTATAACATACAAATACAATTCTTGAAGTTTGAAGTTTATTGATATTTAAAAACAATATGTGGTGACACGTCCACCACTTTGCCAGGGTTAATCATTTTTGTAAGGTTACTAATATATAACATAACACAATAGCTAGTAATCTGTAAAACCTCTTAAACTCCAAAGCCGGGCAGACCTGTGTCGTCAATAGTGAGATATTTTGTAGTCACTATTCAACCAACACTACGGCACGCGGTGAGCTATCACGTGAACTGTGAAAAAGTTGGACAAAAAGTAGCAACTACTGTTTTTCTATTATTATTGGTGTCGGCTGGAATCGATTACTATTGAACGATTCTATTTCCTAAATACTCGGAAACTTACATTTAGATTTTTTGCAAGTATGAAGTCTAATTTGACTGCGTTGTGGTTTTTTTTCATCCACTGTAAGCTTCCCATCCGTAGCCAATATTTCCTGCGTTGACGCGATTTACGCGGTTAGCTCGTTTTCCTGTAACTCATTCACGCGGCAATTAATATGAGCTGTAACATGAATCATATTTAATTAGTCTGTGCATAAAATAACGGTACACGGACATACGAGTAAAACGTAACACAGTAGTGTAAAGATTTTACGTATCGTTCTAACTAAGGGGACCCGGAATGAAGTCTATAGAAATAGGTTACTAAGAATTACAAATTAACGAAAAACAGCTTCGGAATGTGTGATGTCAAAAACTTGCTATCCATCAAACTGCACACGCCCCCGAAATTACGTAGATACTGTTTGGTAGCCAAATATAATTTATCTCTGAAAATATCGGTTGAATTGTTTGTTGAAATCAACATTTTTACGAGTATTAAACAAGGATGCCACGTTGAGAGAGAGAGAGAATACAAGGGATAAAAAAATGAATACAAGGGAAGCTAAAGTATCTATAAAATTAATTAGAAAATGGGCAAAAATAGCTGGCGATGGTAGAGCATGGTGAGGTACCAACCGCAAAATAGTTTCATTTTACTAGTATACTCATACTCACAGTACAACTATTACACATCCTTCCAATCAGTATTTTTCTCTCCTTCTGCACTATTCTTTTAAGTTTCACTTTTAAATCTCTTATCCTTACTTATGTTAAATCACTTGCATTTGTTCTTATGGGCGCTGAAGTAAGCTTTAGTCCACTACATACATCTTCAAGGAGACTATAATTTAAATTGATTCTTGAACTATTCTTCCGGAAATGCACGTTTCCTTCAACTTTGTGGTTCGTTGGAAATTTACCGTCTTCCACGTGACAAATGTGTTCTCCATTTCTCAAAGCTTAAATGCGAGTACTAAGGATGAGTCAATTACCAGGATTGAGTCAATTACCACGTGTCCCCTGCAAGGTGAGTGCCGTGCTCGCCAAGATTCCGGTTTTCTCAGTAGTGCTGAAGGAATGCCGGTCTCGAAATATCCATTTCCATTAACAAGAATCGGTGATATCATTCTGTTTACTTCCTGCGCTCGCACTGTTCCGTACAATTTATCAATTGACTTCCGGGGATTTTCGGAACTGACAAAAACCGAATGTTTTCTCGTAATAATCTAAAATAGAACGATTCGAATCTGTTTCGATTCGAGTTTTTGACAATTCTTGTTCTTAGGCTTAGTGTTCGTAAAGGGATTTCTTAACTACTATTGGCAGCGGTGAAATTTCATTTGGCTACCATATAGCTCTCAGTTTTATCGCGCTCGGAATGTCTTTGTCAACGGCCTCTGCGAATGTTATGGTTTTGAAATGCGTATCGAATTTGAATCACTTGTCAACTGAACTCATCTGGTGCGGTGCCAACGACTCGCGCGCCTTGACCTCGCGGTATGTCGTCCAGTGTCAACGGTAACGGCGACCGTTGGACTTATCCCCTTAACTAAAAATCTGCGTTGAAACTTATGTGGTGGCTGTTATTTATTAGCAGTTAGTGGGTACAGTTGAATCTTATGGCGGATAAGTTGAACTTGGTGCAGTGGTTTCGTGTGAAACCACTGCACCAAGTTCAACCAATCTTCTAAATCCTATCCGACCTTCTAAATCGAACGATCTAGTTGTAGTTACTTCTGATTTTCTGATAATCCGAGTATACAATCATGGTCAAATACAAAATGTGGCTATAGTGGTAATGTTTGCAGATTTGATAATCACCTCTATTCAGTTAGCATAATCTGTACACTCGTATATATCATGAGTTTGGTTTTGTGTAGTCAATTTTTCAATTCAATCCTATCTAAATACACAATGTATTTATAATCGTAATGTTTCCATTTTTGATTAACATCTCTGTACAGTCTTATTTGTAATCCGACCAGTATATAATCATGATTAAATATAAAATGTAGCCATAATGGTGTTTGAAGATTTGGTTATGCGTGATGGGCTCGTTAGATTTATTATGAAAGCCCTCCGTAAATGAGCTTTACGGAGAAGTTTCTCCGCTAATGGACGTAATACTCATGTAAAGGCAAATGTCGTCGCCTTCCGTCCTTCCACGCTATAATCTCGTTATTTCAAATCCGATTATACTGGACCAGCAAAGCGAATCCGACGGTATTATGATGAAAGAAAATTTAAACAAAACCTGCGGAGAGTTTTGTCCAAGCTTACGTCCCGTTAACTTTGGGAACTTTGTTCGAAGTATTGTAATGGCATTAGGCAAATAGCTTTCAAAAATGAAGGTTCCGTAGTAACAAGCCATTTTACTTTCGGACCCATTAACATTTAAATCAAACTTTTGTTCTAATGCAAATTGGAGATTTGTTGTAAGTACGGTAATTTATTGTAGGAACAAGTAAGAAATGGTAAGATGGAAATGAAAGAGAAGAAATATATTTTTATAACCGGAATAAAAAGGAACGTAATTATATTACAAATGTATTCTGTAAGGAGTATCGACATGGTTATTATCACTTTATCTATATGTGTCGATTGCGCGCTCATTACTTCATTCAATGTGCGTTTATCTGATACAGTTTCGTCAATATGCTATTAATGATTGATTTCTTCATATTAGTAAAATTTTGCGTATGCTCTTAATTTTGTGTTATTCTTTAATAACACAAAATCATCATCAAAAACATCATTTGAATTGAGTAAGTCCGTGTCTTTACACGGACATACTCAACTCAAATGATGTTTAGCCGTTGGAAAAGCACTTTACTTTTAACAATAAATTCTCACGAGATTTGTATCCCAATATTAATAGAAAATACTCGTAATTATTGTTTGTTTCCTAACAATCGTTACTTTGTTCCAGCTGTAGTGTATTAGGGGGACCCCATGAGACATCTTGCTTATATCATCTCTGTTCAAAAGTGTGACAAAGCGCATGCATTAATGCTGTGGTCTTTGTTTATTCAGTTTTGTTTTCATATGACTATTGTTGCGGTATTTACCTGTCGCCTCCCACCCCACATCCTATATAACATCAACTATCTGTTGTAGCTCTAATTTCTAGCTTAAAATACTCGTATGCAGCAATTCGGGTGGTAATCTTGAATGAGCTAGATCGATGATGGAGAGATTCCTGTGGTAAGTGGTTCAAGTGCCACGTACGAAATCGATTCGCGTTGATTGAATGCCCCTCTATAATTAGCGATCGTGCGCCAGTCTTCATATTTGCCCCAGCATCCGATGACGCAACGCATTGCATCCATAAGGGCGTACGTGACCTACGGCAACTTCGACCGTAGCCATAATATCTTCTACTGCGTTTTAACGCACGACCTCATTTACATCGTGTGAAGTTGTTTTGTTATTTAGTTTTATTATAATACAACGAAAACCAACAGTAGTTGCCTACTACAATTGTTATTGTAAATTTAATTTAAACTAAGATATGATTTTTTTAGAAACCCATTCTTGTTATCAAGAGCCGCAAGCAGTTTCATTCATTCAAAAGCAACTCTTTTTGTCCTTCAAATTATGCAAAAATACGAGTTTTAATTGACACAGTTCAAAATTCTATTTTATTTTAACGTGCCTAAAGGATGTTCTTATTCAAGCTTATGTATTGGATAGAATCCGTTGATGATTTTTATGGATTCAATTTGAGCTAAAATTTGGTAGACCTGATATCTTCGGTAAGAGCGTAATAATATTTTGCTATTGAGTCCTTATGAAAGTTGCACTTACAAAATCTTATTACACAGTACATCATCCCGTCCTATGTGGGCCCAATTGCCAAAAGTCATACGAATATTTTACACTATAAACTAGAGATATATATCAGACCTCCTTTGTAATGAACTTAGCCCAGATATAAT